>MU281345.1:474946-595788 GCA_022385595.1 Xylaria palmicola
CATCCGACTTAATGTCCTTGGTTTTCGGAATTGTCCACCGTATTTTGTATGGAGCTTTTTGGTTTGCTGGGCTGCAGTTGCACTACATATACCTAAATTTTGCCCCCCCCCCCCCCCCCCCCCCCAAACTGAACTCTACTCAGTACCACCCTGAAAAAGCGTGGCAAAAGGAAGCATCGAATGTATTGTTTCTTGGCATTCGAAACTAGCAGACCCTAAACGGCGGACTCAGGTACCCTATAACGCGCCTCTAAGATGAGGTGGTCTTCGCCGCCCGGTGTAGGCGCGGTGTAGGCGCGGTGATGGCTTCGCTGATTATAATTGTGCCGTAGTAAAGACATGTATCCTCGTCCCTCAACCCTTCAGGCCATTCGAGGGGATCTAGCTAAGGAGCTAATTTAAGAAAATTCGGAGATTTTGCTCCATTAATAATAGCAATCGAGTACCTGATAGAGTTTCGGTGGTATATGCCAGCGCCTGTTGGTGGGGGTCTTCCGACCTCACTCTCGGTATTCTCGTATAGCAGCCGGGTATGAGTCTGGCTCATGGTGGACAGGCTGCAGCAAGGCCTGCCTGGTTCCTTGAAAATGCCTCCTCCGCCTACCAGTTACTGTCAGGATGTGAAAAGAAACCTGAGTTAATATGCGTGTGGTTTTTCGTATCACCGCCAACCTTTTGGGGATCCGGCAAGCAAGGGTTGGCTTTCTAGCTGCAAGATGAAAAGTGTCTATACGCCTTAGCACCTACGTGGACTGGCTTCCCCAAATGGCAACCAACTGGCCACAACAAGAACGTTCGAGCTTATTTAATATCCCTTATATAAGTCGAACGCCAGGCGTATTTTCGCACCCACCTTTTCTAAAACCTGGTCTTTCCCTTTAATTCATCATTTTTACAAGGACTAGCCACCATGAAGTTCTTTCTCACCACCACGGCCCTCGCTGTCGGGGCGCTAGCTCAACAGGATCTCGTACGCCGAGATGGCGGCGTCCTCAAAGCCGTACTCTCCTCCGTCACCGAGGCCATGAACAACGTGGACAATCAGGTCAAGGAGTTCAAGGACTCACCAGCGGGTCTTCACAAAGCTGGGTTCGTCCTCCTTAGTGTCCTTGGAGACGGCGCCGAGGCTGCCAAAAAGATGGTTCCTCTCACACTTGACGATGTCGTCGATATTGCCTCCGTCTCTTTCCAGTCGACAGAGGCCGGCGCTAGGCTCTTAACCGATCTTGGTGCCGCTGCCCCAGCTTTCGCACAACATGGATTCTGCGAATACGCTTATAACTTCACCGAGCACTTTAGTAAGCGACAGCCTTGAACGAGCCGTTGATTAGAACGATGCTAGGTCCTAGCTTGTCTGCGGGGTTCGTTGGGAACGTGTCGAACATCGCCTTTACTAATATTCGCTGTCTGCCTTTAGGTGGTGTGAGCAACGAATTCTTTAAGGCTACAAAGGAGAAATTCCCTGCCGAGAGTCAAGACATGGCGACCCAAGAAATCAATACATCGAATAGTCTATTCGATCAAGTCAAGTGCCAGCTCTCGCCTCCCGCTTGCGTCAATGAGGTCGAGCTTGGTCAAGGCCCGGGTGGAGAGGGTGAAGGCGGCGCCCCGTCGGGTCCGCCTTCTTTTACGACCGTCTCCTGGCATACAGGTGCCGGCGCGCCTAGTGAACCCACCAACGCCCCCGGAGGCGGTAATGGGACACACTCCGATAGACCGGCCACACCAGTCGTCGGCTCGGGGAGCGTCTTTGGCGTATGCGGTACTTTACTGGCAATACCTATGGCGGTGGCCCTCTTCCTATAAAATGTTGCCTTGGTAACACCGCCTTTTTCTCTAATGCCGTTAGGTCTAAACATATATTCCCTCGGGAAATGCGAAGTTACTGGACCCCATTTCCCTTCAGACGCAGGTAAGATTGTGTTAAGGCCTTGAGGGTATCGAGCTCTAAGCTATTACATGTTATCTATCCGCATAACATGCTAGAAAGGTGGTCTAAAAGCTTGAGGATGTTGTAATGAAAATCATGATGAAGGCAGGGAGAAAGGGATAAGAGAATTCAAGATATCTGTTTTCTAAAAGAAAAGAGGAAAACAGGTGGGGAAAGGTTTACGAGGCTAAAGGACCAAAACATCAAAAATAAGAAACAATGCCCGAGGTACAGAGAGGCACATAAAAACTTGAAAATCGACAGAAAACAAAAAACAAAAAAACAAGGTGCTATACGTACCTAATAGTAGTACCACACTGTTTCCCATGGGTGCAGATCTACGTAAAGCACAGGCGGCGCTTTGCATCGAGGCAGTGACAAGTCCTTACTCAGCGCCCGCTTGGAGCTCCACGTCCATTGCGCTGTAGCCTAACGACCCCGGACCAGGATCCGAGTAAGCCGTGCAGGATACCATGAACCGGGGAGTTCGCTGGTGTTAGATCTACAAGGACTAGTTGTACGAAGTCTTGGTGTTCTAGGGCCATCCTGCGTTCTAGGGCTCTCTAGCGCTTTTCTCCTCATCGGACCATTTGGGGCTGTAGAGGTGGCATATCAAGCGATTAACACGCCTCGCAACTATGAAGGCGTGCGGCTTGGGTAGATAAGAGTACCTGGGGAGTCGCCTGGGCAGTTCCTTGGCATGCGGAAGTTGTCGGGATCTGGATGACCATCGCCTTGGCTGCCCCGGCACTCTGGTATTTTACGATCTCGGTGTTGCGGCAGGGCATCCGCGTGGGCTCTGCATCAAGTGCCTGGGTATGGCGCCCGCCCTGGCTGTCGGAAAAGCGATTCCGAACCTCCACGTGGGGACGAGACCCGACAGTCTGGGAAACGTGAGCGAGAAGAGCAGGGTCTTAGCGACGGCGGTGTTGTAAATAAGCCTGTTCGCTTATGTATATGCATATGTGGTGGTATTCAACTTGTATTGCACAAATGAAAATAAAAATTTGTGTGCCCGCTGGATCTTTTACTCTCGCAGTCATAGTTAATAAGAAGTATCATCGTTTTCGTCCGTGCGGCTGGAGTCAAAGGGGCCTAGCCTAACTCAATCGAATAATGAACAACGGCGGTCCTTCATATCATATCCCGGCGTTTATACAGGATTCCGTCGTGAAAGTCGGTTTTATGATTGGTTATCATGTCAACGTCGTGCATAGCCAATGCCACCGTTCAAAGCTGATATCTTGGATATGATAGGATCACGTCTTCCCCTTCCAACGGGGCATACCATGCCGTGGAAATCAGCAACCTTTTTCTCATTTCTGAGAAAGGCAAATTCTAGGAGATTATATATTCGCCCCTTTTCGTGTATTAGTGTTGTTCGTACCAACTGTCCTGTGCTTAGTGGAATCACAATGTAGGAGCAGCCCCTTGGTCTGAGGCTTAGGCGCTGGTGGTAAGGACGTGCGGTCAGACTTTCGATCGGGAAATGAGCCGTATTTCGCGGAAATGTGACTCTACCTATCTCTATGAAGCATTCCATGTTATTGGACCACCGTTTGAGTGGCGACGTAACGTGAAGAGTTAGGGCAAGCTTGGATGCCGCTGTTACACTGCTAGGGAAGTGAAGACATTCCGATCTTCCGCAGCAGTTCGAAGCATGCATTCGAAACACGGCAGAGTTCCCTGCAGCCGCAGGAAACCTCGTGATTGTATATCCTGGGTCTGCCGAGCACGTAAACGAAACGTGCACGGCTACGAAGGCGTGGCAAGGAAGCCATCTCTCTGGTGTAACGGTGTGTTTGCCTCAACGAAGGCGGACCGGATTCGCCGCCTGCAGCACTGAACTATTGGATATGGCTCAATGCCCTTCCTGGCCCGACAGATCACCTATGGATACATATCATCAAGTTAGCATTACCTCCCTGGTCTTATGCATCAAACTGGAGCTGCGCACTAGACTCGGATACGACATGGAGCTGTGTCCTCATCCCGAAGTAAGGCGAACCACCCCGGCAACGAAGCCCGCGGGAAACTGGGGGCTTCATACCCGCAAGAAGGTCTTTGCATGAGTTAAATGGCATCTATTGTTTTGGCGAGCGTTCCGTGCCACGCAGTATCCCGTAAGCTGCGTCAACGTCTGACTTCAGGTGGCAAAACTATCGGTGTGTGATTGCCTGCTACTTGTATGGTACGCAACTCAGAGCCAAGTACATAGCAGTCGCATAAAAGCGTATTGTTGGGATCTTGCTGCGAAGCGAAGCCAGCGCCCAGCGTTCCATGGCTCGTTCCTGGGATGATGCCACCTAGATCGACGTTTCATTGCCGAATTCTGCGTGCCCCGTAGGGCGAAACTGCTGAGATTCGATGATACCAGAATACAAAGGAATTGGGGGGGGAATCAGAATGGCCGTGGCGTAATGATTGTTGAGCATTGTTGAGCATTGTTTCTTAGGCCAGGCCTCGATGAAACTCGAAACCTGATGTTGTTGGTAAGATTGGGAGACTGCTGATGAATGACGATACACACGACCCTTACCCTACCCAGGTAGGTGCAGTAGCGTGTCGTGTCCAAGGGTACGTACCAAGTGCCTAGGAGGTTCTGTAACCTAGAGCGGTTAGTGTTGCCGGCCCCGCCTCAGCCCACCGAGCTGCGCCGAGGTGCTGCAACGTAGATACATGTAGGGAATTATCTAACTGGAATTGTGCATATTACGTATGAAGTACCAATAACTATCCAATCTACCTAGGCGAGTCTCGGGGCATACCGGTGTTGATATTAATTATACCTACACACTATACGTACGCACCCGGCAACTCGGGGAGCAAGACGGATCAACGAGCGTACAGATATACATAGGTACTTATCTACTACCAGTGCCAGTGGTGCTGTGGTAGTAGTAAAGCATGACAGAAAATGGCCCATAATTAGCCGCTGCTAGGGTACTTTACGGAAGGAAGGAATGTCGCTTAGAGAGCATGACGAGAAACCGCACTAACGCCTGGGGACTAACCGCTTACGTACACAACTCAACAAGCCGCGAGGTGTAAGGAGCATAGGGGATGCCCGCCTGGCCGTGGCACATAGCTAGCACCGGAGCTACCGCCGAAAAGCGAGCGTCTCGCGACCCCGAGACCGCCCAGCATTACATTTCAATGCCGGGCCCTACTATGTCATCGCTGCCATGCCTGGAAATGCTGCCGCCTTCTCTCTGAGCCCGTCCTGGTGGATTTGTCTGTAATCCTACCTCGGCCTATAGGGCTGGATATCCTGGCCGTGCCGAGCTCCCACCCTTCGATGTCGGGCTGACATTGGACCAAACGGCCTATTGCCAATCAAACCGTGGGACCAAGGAAGGCAAAAGAAAGCACGTCGAGACAGGGACGATGGAAGTACACGGCCGCGCCATCTCCACAGCCGTCCGATCCCCACGGCTTGGTCGACGACGGGAGCTGCAGGGGTTGTGCGAAGTACACCAAACATCTCACGACGCCTCGGCTGGGCCCGTTCGAGACCGCCTTGAAGCCACTCTACACCACTGCGCCGGCTCGATCCCATGTTGCATGGTCGATCCCATTTGACGACCGCCCTTCGAGGCGGCGCGACCCACAGTGATAACATTGTATAAGGTACCTGGTCTCCCAGGCGAAGGGCTTGAGCCGGTCCGTACCGTCGCTAGACTACGTCGAAGAGACTGGCAGACAAACTTGGCAATATAATTCATATAAGATACGGACCGCTGTCATAGACCCGAGCTCTACATTCCTTCGCATTATCTAGAAACCAACGGTGCTCCCTAAGCCATCTTTTTCAACTGTCAGCATAGCCAGGTCAACTTTGAAATGAATTATACAAGGAAGCGTACGATCCCTTTAACCTGTTGGCTACATTTGTCGGGATTACTAACACTCATAGCAGGAGCTCTTCTTGCCTGTGACTTCTGCCGGTTAGCCAATCTACTCAATACGAATTTCTAGCAGACGAAATAAACACGGCGCTGCTAACATGGACAATGTACTACAGGCATCGCAAGCGAAAATGCGACGGGAAGAAGCCTTGCTTCACATGCAGGGAATCGAACGCTGATTGTGTCTATCAAGAGCTTCCTTCTGACAGGTATGACACCTCCCGTCGCATCGGTCCATAAAAGAGGACGCCCCGTCACTGACTATACATATCGCCTCTCAGAATTGAAGAGAGCGGCCCAACAGCTGTCATCGACCGACTGAGTAGAATTGAAGCGCTTCTGGAGCAGCAGAGCCAGCAGATTCACCAGTTGAATGTCCGCTCAAGCCACAGCCCGTATCCCGCGAGTCATTCGGATCACCAGTCTGAGAAACAGAGCGAATTCTTTCGGTTGCCTGTTGATCTGGATACATCGTCAGAGTCATCACCGTTTCTTATCCCCAAAAACCATGCAGGTTTAGCTACGACGCTTCTAGCTTTTCCACAGGTTCGGGACGTCATTGGGGAATATCCACGTGACCTTTTCTTTCAAGTCGAGGAGAAGCTACCTCTTCCTGGGCTGCTCGATCGTGTCCATGACGGGCCGTTGACTTGGCCAGCACTCAATCCCGAAACCAGTGAGTCGCAAACCCATCGCTCGTTTTCTTGCCATTGTTTTAGACAATGCTAGAACATGTTTGCCGTCCATAACCCACAACAACTCACCCAAACGCAACGTATATATACATACAACTCATGGGGCAAACAACATACTGATAGTGCTTCATGCCGTAGTGGACAGTCTAGCTGCAAGTTATTTCCAACATGTACATCCACATCAGCCACTTTTCACACCACGGACATTTAGAACGTGGCAGACGAGACTGATAGAGACTCAAGACCTTGACAGTATAGCGACGTCAATATGCCTGTCTGTCTACGCCCTCGGCGCTTTATCCTCGGCCCAACTATCCCATCAGAAAGCCACGGAGACTCTTGGCCTCGAATACTTCCAACCAGCTCTCAAGATGATGATTCGCGAGGTGTTATGGGGATTTCGATCTAACATAGTGACCTGCCAGGCATTGTTGCTAGCGGCTTCATACTTTGCACATTTGGGACGGCCACGTAAGCCATATCCCGTATTCATTTTGATACCACCAGTCACTGTTCGGAGAAGGCCGTGTTTATAAGTTAGACAGAGCATTGCTGCTAGTGCCGTCGCGAGCACCCCGCAATCTCTTGGCATCCTTTCCTTGTAAAGCTATCACTAACTAAATATGTCCAAGTCCATAGTTTGAGGATGGGGCATTTCGCGTCACGGCTGGTTTTCAGCATTCTGGAAAGGTGCGGTTGATGACACATCTTGTTAGGGATTACCCAATGCTGAGAAAACAGAGTTGACGAAAGGAACAGCCGACAGAACAATCTCACGTATGCCGAGTTCGACGACACAGAGGTGCGAGTATACTGGCAATGTTTTATGATTGAATGGTGACTTACTCCCCCTGGTACACGAGTCGTTCAAACGGACTGCTAACTGCCGACATTAAAGTGATGGGCTCGCGGAACTAGACACATGTCGGAGTGGGATTGAACCGTTGGGAGACACTATGCCTCTGCCTCAAAGCTTGGAGTCCGATGACAGGAACCACATTTATTCTATTGCCGAGCATGCAATAAGGCGACTACTCAATCGCATTCTCAGCGCACTCTACAACCCCGATAATACTTACCGTTATGCAATTCTTTCGCCGGACCCGGTTCTTATTTGGCAGAGACTGGGCCTTCCGAAACTATTATCACTTAGTGCCGAGCTCAATCGACAATTAGAGCAATGGTATCGTTCAATTCCAGAATATCTCAGATTTCCCAAAGGTTCGGATCCTGTGAACGATCGTTCGCGTATTCTGCGAATGCGCTACTATATGGCCAGGCACTTGATCTACCGCCCGTTTTTGTTACAGACCGTTACTAAGCACCAAGGGGATCGATCACCGCTACAATCTTCCCTACCCGAGTCGGATCCCTTCGGCTTGCCAGCGCCCATCGTCATGGAAAGGTGTGAAAATTGCATCGAATCATGCGTATCATACCTTCGAAACGCAGTGGATATGGTCAACAAGAGGTCGCCGTATCTGTGGACAACCTCGCAGAACTGCATGGCCACTCTCGTGATTCTTTGGTTGGCAGAACGTGCAGCACCCATAAGCCATCTCGTGCCAGCAATGCAACCGATCCGGAACGTTATCTTAGATAGGCTACGTCAATGGGCAATCGACAACTCGAGTTTCGACGCCCATCTAGGAATTGTGGAGCGGGTAGTGTTCAAGGATCACACATGAAATCCTTGAAGTATTCAAGAAATTATACTATTTGTATATCAATCAATGTAACCCCAATAGAAGGGCCATGCTGGACATGCCCATTGAGACCGGGAAAGGGAATCAGGAAGCGAAATCGCAAATGAATACATTGCAGAAATCTCTGCACGTCGAATACCAATCACGTTGGAGCGACACCTATGGAACCGTCGATGTTGGGGTGGAAGCTGAACAGTTGTGAGTGAGGGATCTGCGACGGGGCTATCTCGTCTTCATCAAGCCCTATGTCATCCATGCATACACGTACATTAGTAAGTGCAGCAAGGCATTTAATTGTTCCAGCCAGTGGGCACGTTCTGCGAAGCTTGGCCCTGTTGGGCATGAACGGTTGCTGAAGTGCCTGGCACCCTTGCTTGCATGTACAGTTGGCATGCATAAATTTATTGGGCGCTTTTTCCTCAGACCCATCGAGATGCGACGTTGACATCCCACTAGTTTTGTTCGATGCACCTTCGGTGTCCTTCTCGAAGCCCCGGCATTGGCTGTGCTCGCTAGTTTGTTAGATCCCCGAACCGCGATGCGTTCGTGAAATCTGAAGATTCGGCCGACGACGCAGTCGGAGGTAGACTCGGCGGTCCCGGCAACAGCCCGTCGACCTCAAATCGGACGAAAACCCGCACCGAGTAAGAAATCGACTGCATAGTGGACACGATACATTGAATTGACTTGCTGCCTAGTGTACGTCATGCTATTTCGAAACCGCATCGGGGCTATGCACTATCGGACGGAGTCGGCGAAGAGCCAAGCGTTCTTGCCCACAGCCCAGCTCAACTAGAGAGACGACGCTATATCAAAACTTCACCTTGATTCCCAATGCTTAGCCGAGTAAGAGTGGCCAACCCATAAGTTGGACTGATATTGCAATGGCCTCACCTTCGACCTTAATCGTGGCTTCTATGCCGGCGACTCTTGTGGCTGGTTCGCATGTTCCATTAAAGCTTCTTGCCACCTTCGCACATAATTTCCATGTGACCGCCCTCCATTATACGACGTTCCACCGGCTGCTACAGAAGGGGCTCGGATACTACATCCTAATAGAGGAAAACGACGAGGTAAGCGTGAAGAAAGATTTCTTCTATTTCACTGCCCAGGAGTTGCTGACGGCATGTTGGAATGATGAGAGCCAATGGTGTACCAAGGACTCACCTCTTGGTTGTTGATGCATTGTAGATCGTATGCAACGGGAAGAACTTAATGATACAGTACGGTCTGACTTAATACCGTGGGCTTGTGACAAATTCCCGCTAGTTGATTTCACCGAGTTGGTCTAGGTCTTCAAGTAAACAGTGAGAATCGAGTCAAGGGCCCCCCTCGATGATTTCTCGGATGAGCGGAGGATATATTCGCCTCCGGCGCATGGGGTGGTAAGTAATTGAAACGGTAATGCCAGGCATGAGGCGTGAGAGCCAACAGGGCGCAGATGCAATGCGCCTTCACAATCAATTGTGAAGCCACGCTTATACCTCCGGCTCAGGTATCTGCAACAGGCTGGACATCAGAGATGCACAATTTTCGTGGAACTCCAAGCTGCCGTCTCCTGGCGACTCTCATGGTGGCATGTGGCCAATCTGTTGAGGAGTGGATGGAGATGACGGCAAACAGGTACTGCTTGTGACGCCCCCTTGGCACGGTAGGCATTGTATAGCTCGGCAGCGTTGTGGGACAGGTTGGTGGCTCATATCCTCCTGCTTCCCACACGATCCGATTCGAGCTTGACGACCGCTCGACTCGCCACAACAGGCAACAAGTGTGTGTGCCAACAGTCCTAAGCGGGCGTGGCTCGTCCCTCACATCTTCATTTTGTGCCAGGCGGGCCATCCGCCTGCCAATGGTCTTCTGATCGTTCTGATCACCCCTAGCAGATCATCAGATGAGGAATTTCAAAGCCTCCCTCTCATCCGAACCGCCTCCTTATCCTACCCCTAGCAAGTAAGACTGATAGGCTGCTTAGCATCCCCATGCCACGGACCCTAGGGGTTCATGCCATTGGACGCCCTCGAGGGTAAGGTTTTATTATGTGGTGTCCTGTAACCTGGGATATTACCTATCCTAGTCCAGTTCTAGTCCAGTGAGGTGAGGCGACCCAAGTTCTGATGGTGGGAAGACAACCCCCTTGCGGTGACCACACACCACGGTACCATGTCCAGGGGGGGGAGGAAACACGCCACTGGGGATGGTGTCTGAGTCTACTTCATGCGGCCCGCGTGGCCGCGTGGCTCTTTCGAATCTACGTGCTGACGCCGAGTCTTAATGTCCCGGTACCGCAGCCTGGGACCCAGCTAGGACAGTCGAGGTCGCAATCAAGTGGGACATTCTCGCCACAACTAGGCGGTGAGACTTTCGTTTCCCCCTCCCCGCCTGGGGAAACGCTGACTTGGGATGACCTCCTCTTCCTGGGTGGAAGGCGAGAGATAGAAATCCCACAGGGGTCAGGTCAGTCAGACTGTCCCTCACGTCGTGCATCCATCCTAGTGATTCCCACCTCGGTGTGCGTGGGACTTCCGCTGCCTAGCGTATGGTACTTATCCTTTGCCACGCGGGATAAGCACGCTCCCAGGAAGGCGATGTCGATGATACGCACGGGCACACTGTGCCGCTCTTAGACAAGGGCTCGTGGTTCGGGTAGGGTGCGAGGCCATGGGGGCGGGATTGTGTCGGCGCTGCAGGTTAGGGGCTCGGATGTACTCGACTTGTGTGGCTGTGTCGTAGAATATGACTTGGAACTTAACGTGCCTGTGATGGGCGAGAGAGAAAAATACCCGGTACTATTCTGATTGCTATAGAGAACTCGTATTCGCTTCGTCGACACCTCTCTTTTCCTCTCTAAAGAAAAAGAAATTAAAACACAATATTAAGTGTGTGAAGTAGAGAAAATGAGCAGCAATTGTGAGAATAAAAGAGGGGGTAGACTGGAAATGCTGTTCTTTATCTCGCTGTGTCCCCTTTATAACCTGTACGTACTTCTCTTGCCACCTACTTTACCTACTTAGTCCCTATTTCTGGTCACGCTGGTTCCAGCTTGACCTAAGCGTTAGAGATCTTGTACCAGAAGGTATATTGTAACACTTTACTAGTACAACAGCCTAGTTCCAGCCTTTTTTTAAGAAGTACTCTATTAAATCATTGTCGCTGTTACTATTAGGCATACTGTTATAACAATGCTATAGCGATATTAAAGAGGTTACTTGATTATTAAACTATTTAAACGTTGTTACAACGTACCAACAATAAAAGTAGCTAATATAATTTTAATACTAGATTGCCCTACTGTAGTAACAGTAAAACACAATGCATGTGACTGAATTGTAAGGGTTTTAACAGAGTGACCCGCCCAAGGTTCAACCAGCAGCGTACTACTCAAAAGGGGGGTCCCCTCGGGCAGGTAGCTAGTCTTTCTGCGAACTCGCTCTTTGTAACAAGGGCTCGTTTGGGGGGCTTGGAAGGGTGTCTTCATTCATACGATAGTTTTCTATGGAGTCAGAGTGTCCTGCTGGATCTATTTTCCTGGCCTCTCGCAAGAGGGATCGGCTCGTTCTAATAGCCTCACTTCCTTCGCTAGGTATTGCCTTTCTAGACCCGTATCTAAGACCTTCGCTTCGGACCTCCGTTCTCCGGTTACCTTGCCTAAGACCTCCGGTTTCCTTTATTCAACTACCTGAAATATCGGGTGTCACGGCCCTCAGCTTCTGTAACAGGTGTACGTGTGACACTCTTACCTCTCTTCCTAGGCTCCGTAGACTAGCGTAGTTTCGACCATGGTTGCAGTATACCTGGTTTCTCCTGTCAGAAGCTCTCAGATGAGATCACTCATTTCATGGGAAAACCCATAAGGCACGCCTTCACGGGAATAGGTTATGCGGGATAGCTCTCATCATATCGATAGTACGTGGGGAGTATGGGCTCAATATACAGAAAGAAGTAGGTAACCGGCTCAACCAGCGTATGTACCTCACAATAACTTTGTACATCCTAATATGCTGTCTGCTGCCTATACCTGAGTGTATCGGTTCTCATTGAACGGTCATAGATGGTAAACCGGTAAGAATCTTCGACTTAGTGCCACGTAATGTTTTCCGACTTACGTCCCGTCGCCCAAGCCGTTGATGTATTTCTTTTGTTTACTTTCAAGACCAAACTGCGCAAATAGCTCTCCCTGGGCCCGATTCCGACGTATAATACACTAGTAGTTGCACAAGTCGGACGCATAATGCGCTTTGGACCTTCCCATGAGGTGTAGATGAAAGCCTGTTCTTCCAAACGCCGATCCAACCCCGAGCAATATTAACTGGGGTTGTGAATGCATTACCTCTTCCCCCCTCTTATAACTCGACGTTGCGAAATCCACCTCATAAAGACCAGATGAGATTGAGACGGAGACGGGTGCTCAAAATAGTGGGTGTGTTTTCTATTGTACGGTTCCGAATTCCAGCGCTTTGCCCTGAACTAATAGGCCGATGATGAGACCGAAGAGACCGAGAACCGAGCTGAAGATTTCGATGACAAGAATTTTGACGAAGCTAAGCGGAGTCAGTCAATGTCATGGGTCGGGCGCATTGATAAGATGACTTGATACAAACATACAGTGACGGGTCTGCGGCATCGGCCAGGGCGGCGCCACTGCCGTTGATACCGACGGCGATACCACAGACAAGGTTGCAGCCTCCGACCGTCAGGCCAGCCCAGAAGAGGGCGAAGCCGGTGTAGTAGCTGTTCCCATCGTAGAGGTTATCGCCGGTCGTATAGCCGACCTTGGAGGAGAAGACGATGGCCATGATGACGCCGTAGATGGCGACGACCTCGCAGAAGATGATGGAAATCAGGTTCTTGGTCCGGATGCGAGGGGCCTTGACGCCGGCGCCGAGGATGGAGGAGCCCGTGATGAAGATACCCCTGAGAAAGGCAACGCGTGTTAGACCCATGACGTCGACAACAACGAGGGGGGCGGGTAGGCGGGAGTTGAGGAAGCGTGAAGCCCATACCATGCTGCGCCGACAACCGAGAGACCTATGCAGAGGGCGATGCCCGTGCTGGCCCACGCGTACGGCGAGACTGATTCGAGGAAAGCTCCGACCTGTGCAAGCTTGTCAGGACGTGGACGGGTCGAGGCTGGGGTTGCAGGGCTGGCTGCGCACATTGAAGGCCTCACCGCTGCCGGTGAACAGCATGTCTGCAGAGCCAGTCAGCAAACGAGCACGTCATGGTCCGTCACGACAACAGGCGGTCCTGCCTTGTCGTCTTGGCGGTGCGGCGATGGATGCACATACACAGTCCGACGACGGTCAGAAAGGACGTGAGACCTCCCACGCCATACGTATTGTAGCCCATGTTGGCGTGTCGGTCGGGACGGCAGGGGAGGGAGGCAGAGGATAGCGGGGTATGGGGGTCAAGTTAGCCCGATGCGAGCGCCGTCGTCGGTCGATGTCGTGGAAGTCGTCGGTGGTTTGCGAGGCTGCCCTTCTCTGAGAAGCTTCATTGGAGCTCTCGACATGGGAGGCTGCGGAATGCCTGTACGTAGCCGTGGACCCATAGGCCATCTACCGTGCACAGCCACATATATATGCTATGTGGCTGGAGAATTAATTAGACCTGTAGCGCCACAAACTGCAGTACAGCTCTAGAGTCTGGAGAAGCTACCCGGGAGACTGATGCACCCCCCCAAGGTTAGTCAATAGAGGGGCATCGGAGTTGACCTCAAAAATTCAATCAAGACCCCTCCCTCACATCCGTCTCCCGTTCCACGTGCTCGACCCAACACGCCAATTGCAATCCCATCTGCACCCATCCGCCAAGCTGTCTCTCTACCGCGCCGTCCACCCTCTCTCAAGAGGCGTCGCAACCATCAGAACCCTCGCCATGGCCGCGCTCGAAGCCCAGAAGCTCTCCTCCACAGAGGAAACGGAGGTCCAGCAGTGGATCACCACCTCTGACCGCCTCAAGAGCGCCCCTGCCGATGCCTCCATCCTCGACAAGCTCAACGCCCACCTCACGTCGCGCGCCACCCTGCTGGGCACCAAGCCCTCCAAGGCCGATGTCGCTATCTACGAGTCGCTGGCCCCCGCCGTCCGGTCGTGGACCCCCGAGCAGCGCACCGGACAGCAGGGCCACCCGCACATCGTCCGCCACCTCGACTTTGTGCAGAACTCCCCCATCTTCGGCCTCAAGGTCAGCGACGACGACAAGATCAGGGTCGATCCGGAGGAGGTCCTCTACGTCAAGCCGCCCACCGACGCCAAGGCCGAAAAGGAGCGCCTGAAGAAAGAGAAGGCTGCTGCTGCTGCCGCCGCCGCCGGTGGTGAGGCGACTCTGGTTGACCGCACCAAGGCTGCTGCCCAGACCGTGGTGGACAAGGCTGTCGAGGCCAAGGATGCCGTAGCTGCGGCCGCTGGCGTCGGCGAGGCGAAGCCCAAGAAGGAGAAGAAGGAGAAGGCACCCAAACCCCAGAAGGCCCCCGCCGTCGCCACGCCGCCATCGCCTCGTCTGATCGATCTCAGAGTTGGTCACATTCTCAAGGCCATCAAGCACCCGGAGGCCGACAGCTTGTACGTTTCGACCATCGCCATGGGAGACAAGCCCGGCACCGACGACACAGAGGAGTACGAGGGACAGGTCTGCCGGACGGTGTGCTCGGGACTCAACGGGCTGATTCCCCTCGAGGATATGCAAGGGCGCAAGGTCGTCGTCGTCGCGAACCTGAAGCCCGTCAAGATGCGCGGCATTAAGTCGTGCGCTATGGTGCTGGCCGCGTCGCCGAGACTAAAGGAGGGCGAGGTGGATGACCACAAGGGCCCTGTCGAGCTCGTCGCGCCGCCCGCCGATGCCAAGGCCGGCGACCGCGTGTGCTTCGACGGCTGGCGCGGCGAGCCCGAGGGCGTCCTCAACCCCAAGAAGAAGATCTGGGAGACGTTCCAGCCGGGCTTCACGACGACGGACGACCTCGAGGTCGCCTTCGACGGGCGCGCGGTCGAGACCGCGGGCAAGGCCGAGGTCGGCAAGCTGACGACGGCGAGTGGTGGGGTATGCACCGTCCAGACTCTCAAGGGGGCTACCGTCCGGTAAGACGGGAAGATGGCAGGAAGCGTGGGAGGCACAAGACATGTGGGAGTACTCGGCGGGCATTAGAAAATAAAATAAAATCTGTTATGCAAAGGCTACGGAATCATTCTTTTCCTGCCACCATTTTGTGCTACCGCCGCCGTCCCTCCCCTTTTTTTCATTTTTCCCTGGCCCCCCCTCCATTTTTGAATACATCCTACATGCATCCTACCAGAGGCGTCTCACGCTTTTAGAAAACCCCAATCCCCCCTACACTCCCCTCATTCCTTCCTTAATTCCCCTAAACACCCCCCCAAATGCCTAAAATGCCGGCGTGACGACATTGATCTCTGTGATCGTGGGCGTGCCGACGCACCCCGTCGTGTACGTGTACCACTCGGTCGGGATGCGGCATGGGTCGCACGTCGGACAGGGCCCCGCGGGCTTGTACACGGTGCTCGTCGTCGGGCAACAGTCGGTCGCGCAGGGGACCGTCACTACAACAAGGCACACCCCGAATCGAGTGAGTTTCGAAGTTTTTTCGTTTTGCCGGGGGGGGGGGAGGCTCGAAGGGGGACCATTTTCAGGGGAAGGAGACATTTTTGGGATAAAGAAAGAGGGAAGAGAGGCCTTTTTTTTTAGGGAAAAAAGGGATAATGGTGATGATGATGATGGCTAGGCAAATGACTTACCGCTCGACACCTTAATGTATAAGGGGCAGACCAGGTCGCTCGGGCGCTGGGCGCAGGAGAGGGTCGGGCAGGGAGCTGGAGAGTGGGTAGCAGTAAGGTAAGCGTCAGCCTCACGATTTCCAACGAGGGGTTCAAGTTTATTCCGACGACGTTCTCTCTCGGGCCGGGGCCGGGGTCCTTCTCACCTGACGGGACCAGGCTCGTCCGCGTGTAGCACTCATGCGTCTTCACCGTCGCCGTGCTGTGCTCGAAGTCGTCCCACGTGGTGTAGCACGACCCGGGCAGCGTCGGCGGTGTCGGGTACGGCGATGTCGGCACGCCCGTGATGACGTGTCCGGGGCCCGGGTGGAAGCCGGGCACATCCGGCTCGGCGGGGACGGCGGCGCTGGGTGGACATTGGTCAGCGTTTGTTATACGGGTGGTGTGGGTACGCGCGTCTTCCGTTATGCGTTCTCGCGAGGCGTGGGGGGTGGGACACGGAGGGGGTGGAATGGATGGGACGGCGGACCTGAAGGCTAGCAAGTAGCCTGCTGTGATGAATGACAGGATAAACATCGTGTTTAATGAAATGGCTGACGAGCTACTTTGGCTGGTATAGTCGAGCAGTGGGATAAAACTCTCAGAAGTTTGCGTGACGTATGATCTGCAGCTATCGTAGGGCGCGCGGCTGATATATAAGGGAAGTAGAGTACCTAGGTAGTTATGTTTCGGCTTTTGGTGGCGAGAACACCGTCAGGCGGGTATCATGAGATGCTGGAATGTGGTCTCGTCGACAGACACTCCGGATTTTGCAACCAAGTCAATTAAAACCCCCGGTCTCGAACGTCGCTCGCCAAGCTGGGTATTTAGTTTGGGGGATATAAAGGATATATGAAGAAGACTGCATGTCCTACCAGGCACACGCATCACTCACACTGTCAGGGCGGGCGTTTCTTTTTATAGTTTCGTCCACATCTCGCCTGTTGCGTCATGTACACCCGGCCGAGTCCTTCCATACTCCCCTCCTCATTTGTGTGTACATGTTGCATTTCTACTCGTAGTCGGCGTTCGCTATCACAAGCCACATGTAGAATCCCGAATGCGTTGCGGTAGCATCCTTCTCTTTTTTTTTTTTTTTTTTTTTTTTTTTTTTTTTTTTTTTTTAATTCTCCTATTTTCTTTTCTGTCTCTCCGTTTTACCCGTCACCGCTGAAAACGTTCGAGAACGCGCCCATGCCTCGGCCCCAACGGTTATTCTTGCCGCTACCTATCCAGGCCGCCTACCTAACCGACCATGTCGAGAATTAAATTGTTTGCTCAAACACGAAATACGAACCAAGTCCTACCGTGACACCCTTTGCCGATCATGCGACGTGAAGCAATTGGCCGATGGTGCCATGATATACGAAAAAGTTTGTCAAGACAATCACCGTAACATCCGATGTTGACGGTATGGATGAGACGCTGCAGATCAAATGCGGCAAATCGGGGGTCGGTACCCCTCTAGGCCAAGGTCTTGGTGTGTGAGAGTGAGTCCCCGGAATAAGAAAAAGCAAAAGCCCATGTGAAGAGCGAAAGGGCGTTCGCAGAGAGAGATAGAGAGAGGGGGAGAGAGAGACAGACCCGTTCTCGAGAGAAACTATTTGCTTCAGCCTCGCGCCACGTAATGCGACCGACCAGTGCTTGTGCCAAGGCGCACCAGCTGATCTGCGACATATGCCACCAACTGCGCCATCGAGATCGCGTATGATGGCGGAGGACAATTGAGCGGGTGATTGGTTGAGTCCTGGTATTCAACACCGTGACACGGTAGATCCAGTAGATACCTCTAGTGAAATATCATGACAACTTAGACTCAAGGACGTTAGGTAGGTAGGCAGCTAGATACAACGGGGAAGTTTGGAAAAAGAGAGTTGCTATTAACCACGTGTTACGTATGCAAAGATGACGATATCAACTGGGGCATCAATATTTAACATCTATTTCTAGTCATTTCCGGCCCCCCCCCCCCCCCCCCTCTTCCGGATATATCTGTACAATGATTCACGAGAGCTCGAGAATAGCTGCCACTGGATGTGTGCGTAAGCGACCCATGTCGTGAATATAGTTTCTGAATCTTTGCCAGTGTATATGTACAATGTTGTTACAGAGCCTTGCAGGCAAACGTTTTCCGATCCCATCCGGTTTTGCTGAAGTTCCAAATACGTCCTGAACGCCGGTGAATGTATTCGCTGGTGACCCTTTAATAATCGCACAACCGCCGATATGTACAACGCCTTATACCGCGCCAATAGTGGTTTTCTCGCTTATGAGAAAAAGTACTTGCTGCTCTTGAGTTCTGACACATCGAAATCGCCCTGGGAAAAGTACTGCGTTAGTCGTTGACCACCAACAACGGGAAAACCCATAAAAATACATACCTTTGCCGGGATAGCCGGAAAAGTGAGGGGAAGCCAGATGCCGATAAGCGGTTGCACAGACGGCTTGGTCTTAGCTTTGATGGAACTGCGCGCGCCCGTTCCGTTCAGAGTTGCTTCAAAGTGCGAGACTCCTATTAATTTTTGGACCCTGGCAGCAACTTCTTCTCCCAACTCAGCCAGTTCAGAGCTTGCATCCTCGTCCACTCCCTCCATTTCATCATCGACAACAAGAGATTCCGAGGAAGAAAACTTCTCGTAAATACTGCCAGGCGTTATCATCTCCAATCCCTTCTTTACTTCTTCGGGATCGGAGGAGGCTAAAAGCCGCTGTCGTTCTCTCTCTTGAAGCAATTCTGTCTGTAAACCGTGACGATTTTTACTTCGGAACTCAGCAATTTCCTTCTCCACCTTGGAATGTCGAACGATCTTAGCGAGATAAAGCGACCCCTTGTACCTAGCTTTGAATTCAGATGCCAAACGGCCAATGACGTCCTCGCTGTGAATTCTGATAAACGCATCACGCAGCACCCGATTCATCACGTCAACATCACCCGCGTGCGTCCAAAAAGAGTCATGCACAGCGGCGAACGAGAGACCTAACTCATCGCATTCCAATGCAGACAGAAGCATATGGCTCGCGTCAAGTGAATGAATAAAGTTTGGGGGGAATGCTTGCAACTGTTTCCGTCGATTGACAGGGTCAGATCGTTCAGGAATCTGTAGGGTAAGGTCCTGCAAGCAGGTTTGTATAATACGATTACCACTCTTGCGGTACGGCTGAACAATGGGCATTCGCAGCGGTGTGGTCCAGACAATGGTAGACCTGAACTGATTAAGTAGCGCTACCAGGCTCGGTGCCTTTGACCTCCAGTAAAGTACCGCTTTGGAACTTGGTGGATTTTGTGAATACTCTTCGGCGATCCGGTCAAGCTGCTCTGGAGTCAGCGCACAGCAAATTCGCCCAGCACACTCCCCAAGCCAGTATTGGATGTCATGCGCTCCACGAAACATTGTAGATAGACCGCCGAAAATCTTTGAAGCAATGTAGGATGCCAGAACAATGGCAGGGACGCCGGTTTCAGCTTCGATACCTGGATGTGCAGCGTCGAGTTGTTTGAGTACTTGAGCCTTTGCGCCGGCGAACGTAACGCCATAGACATTGGTCATGACAGTTTGCTTTACGACTTTGCGAGTTATCTTGCCATCGACTGCCTTGGCCATAAAATTCCCGGCTGCTAAGTCTTTGGAGATGCTCTCCTTGACAAGCTCGGCGACTGCCGAATACACATCGGCAGGGCGGTCACCAGGAAGCAGATTCACCTGTTCGGCTCCCCAGCGATCACCGCCCAATGCCGCGTAGTGCTGCAATCCATTACATGTACCGTCCTGGTGGACAGGAAGGTGGGACACGAATTTTGTGGGATCCGGAGACTCCAGCGCCGCCTTCAGCTCAAAGCATGCTGCTAAGCATTGCCATGGATCCTCGGCCTTCAGCCACCACCGTTGCCCCGTTAGTGGACTTGTAGCTGAGTCGAGGATATCCTGCCAATGGTCCATAGCAAAGGCTTCGCGTTCCTCGAGACTGGCTTTGTCGAAACCAGCTACATTTGCCAACTGAACCTTTAACCACCGAAGCCCATTTTGGCCAAGTTCCTTACCTGCAGCGAACCGCAAGAGGCCCCGGACATGATCAGCACCCATATGATTCAAGTAAGCGGGAATGGGATATGCGCGTCCTCTGAAATCCACGTTGTGGGGGAAATAGAATGTTTGGTCTCTGAAAGCCCTGGCAATGTCGAGCTGGAAATTCATAAAACACCGCTCCGAATGCAAACCGGATTTTTCGTTCTCAATCATTCTGACACGTCTAAGCCACTCTTTACGAGCCTTCGGGTCTTCCGAAGTGCCCGGCTCCTCGGGAATAGGAATGTCCGGATTAAGGGGCGGAATGTTCGCTATTTTTTCCCCCGTATTCCATGCCTCGAGCAACACGTCGAAAACTGGCCTGTTGATCTGCCAAGCTGTCCGACCCAACACATCTAGTCCCTTGCTCACTTGATCAAGGTCTCCTCTTTGGGAGGCAGCCTCCGCGTAAATCCTTTGATCTCTCTCACCGTTCTTGACACGGACAAGCTGGGAAGGGAATTCAAGGAAGCCTCCTCGGTCAAATTTAGTCCAGGGCTGTGGCTCAACTAGCATCGGTAAGTGCCTCGCAAGGTAGTTACCCGGGGGCTCGCGTTTCATTAGCTCCACCAGGCCTTTGTTGGGCATTATCGTGCCTATTCTCCTGCCTTTGCTGTGTATTGTTGTACGGGCCAAAGCCGGTTGGATCTGGCTGACAAACTCCTTCGTTTCAGGATGCTCGCGAACAAGTTCGATTTTAGCGGCGTCGAGTAGGGCGGATAATAGCTGGGCTCCGAGTTTCGCCTTGATAGTAGCTGGCCATGATGTGTTATCATATGTAGGTGCCTCGATTATGTGCGAACTTGGCTGGGTGGTAGCCGGCTGACTTGGGCTCTTGCGTCGCTGAAGACGTTCTTTCCGGAGATCTTTCGCCTTTTTCTGCCGTATCTGAAATTTAACATCTTCCTCTATAAGCTTAGACAGGCCGGTGAGGAGAGTGGCCAACGGTACACCTTTATCAGCACCATTCTGCGCGAGAGCGTTGAGAACGCCCATGATTGTTACCGCGGCAAGTCGTGCTGGGGTGGACTGTCTCATAAAAGGAGCATAAAGACATCGTTCTAGATCCTCAGCGGTCTTTTTCTCCCGTGTTTCTGATTTCTCGAACAGAGCGAATTCCTTTTCTAACTTATGTTCAAGTGCCGACTGCCAGGCGTATAGTTGAGAGTTTAGTGCGCTGTTGGATAGAACGGAAGTTCGGCTAATTTTCGCCAGAGCCTGACTTTCTTCTCTCCAGCGGTGAATAGCAGCCTCTACGCAGTCTCGCTCCAGTCGTACCTGAATCTCTCGGCGTTCGTCGAGCGAGCATTTACTCAAGTCCACCCCTTCAATTTGATTGAAAAATGACAAGACACCACGTAGCGTCTTCAACCCTAAGCCTTTTTGAGGCACAGCAAGAACCTCAGGAACAGGCCGGTCCTCGGCCCTGGCGTTCAAATCCCGAGATGGCGACGTTTCGGTTTCTTGTACCTCGTTAACTTGACTAGCACCCATAGCAGAATCTGAGTCGTCCATGGCAAGATCCCAAGCCGGCCGATATATCCTGGTGATGGTGCCAAAATCCTGCTGGTTGAGAACCCCTGTGTCAAATACCGACCAAATGGACTCCTCGGGCAACATGTCCAAGTAACGGGTCACAAGTGTATCAAGCCACGGCCCCTGAGCGGATAAAAGGGATATCTTCAGCATGCAGGCAATGGTCTCGGGGGTCTGAGGTATATGCTTAAGCTTCTTTTGAATCTGCACCTCGAACCACTCATGAAGCGACTGAGCCCATTGAGACTGGGGCTGCTCGAGGGCACGAGCAATTCCGGCACGCAAATACTGGTTGTGGAGAGCAATTAACTCGTCATGGGGAAGGCTGCCCATGCTACCAAACCGCTCGAGGACGAGGCCGGCCCTTTCTAGCTGGTTGACCTCTACACAAGCATCGAAAACAGACAACATCTCATCGATGCTGCCAGGGACACCATGGTTTGAAATCCGGCTGCGCGGCAGGATATCGTCTTGCATTTTGAGCTGCAGCGTCGTGGCAGGGTCGAAGGCTTGGAGGTGATAGAGCGGACGAGGCGAATGCGGTTTCCCGTAAGTGCTAGGAACATGGTGAGGGTGGAGATGGTCGACAAAAGGTGTATCATCCTGGCGCATCGGTTCATCGACAGCAGTGGCCAGCGGCCGATGGGCGACGGGACCGAGGCCGGTGGATGCCGTCTTCCGTCTCCATGGCGCGAGCTTGGGTCGTGTCGCCAGGGGTCTCCGGCCGGAGGCAGACGCGTCGTGGGACTGGATAGGAGCAGACCTCGGCGGCAATTGGGGCCGGCGCAGGGTATGCAGGCGTGGTAGAGCGAGGCTCCTCGGAGCAGGACGGTGACGTAGAAGCATCGTGAGAGCGTATAAAAGCTCTGGCGAGTCTGGTCGAAGAGGCTCGAGTGATGGGGGGTAAAGTCTCTGCAGACCAGACGCTGCTGAGAGGCGGACGGACCGGATTAGAACATCTAATGAGACAATAAATTAAACAATTAAGATGGTACAGAGATCTATAGGGGGGAAAGACGACAGTGGAAGAAGAAGTTGGCGACTGAGATGGCCGAAGGGCGCGTAGGAAGTGCAGAGCAAAGAGCAAGGAGAGGCGGCAGTCCTGTGAAGATAGCGATAGTTAGAGTGCGACTGAACCTGGAGGGTCCATGGCCAAATTTTTGCCATGCGAAGACAGGCGCCATACCTCTTTGGGGAAGCTCGAAGCGCCACGGACGCGTTGATTGGGTCTCCGGCCGTGGCGTCCCCATTTCCCGCGGCTCCTCTCCCATGGTTGGTGCGACGCGTCCCCACAAGTCTCATCTGGGCTTCTTCGAGTCTTCGCTAGATTAACTAATCCTCTATCTAGTCCTTCTCCGTGTCTCCTCCATCGCCATCGCCATCGCCATCACCCACCACGGCCCACCACCGACGGCATTCACGTCTCTCGTCTGTCTGACTTTGAAGTGCTTATTGGCTTGCGCCTCTACCTACGCAGCAGCATCCCTCGCAGTCGGCAGATCCAATCAATCAATCGACGAGACGCTAGCTATGGCGGTCTCTCGGCCGGCCCTGTCGGCGGCAAGCTGTTCGCAATGCCGTTCGCTCGTGCTCAACCTCTTCACAGGCAGCGCGCAGCGATCTGCACCGGCCTTCCGCCGACCGCCCCTGTCGTACACTCGCGCCCACATCACTGGTGCGACCCCAGTCCGACGCTTTTCCTCCTTGCCGAAGCCGAGCAACCAGACGTTTGACGCCGAACACGCAACAGACGCTTCAGTATCAAAAGAGCAGCCCGAAAATAAGGCGGAAGGGGACGTGGCCGGCGAGTCATGGCCTACCGATGTACCCTGGTATCTTCAGGTCCAGTCCCCCACGCTTGTAGCATCCTTGGAGCCTCCACCGTTGCCGGAAACGCCCCCCGACGCGCCGCCTTTAATCCGCTCTCTTCTGCAGTACGCCTCGGAGGAGATGGGTTTGGATGCATTGAGCTTGCTGGATCTGCGAAAGCTCGACCCGCCGCCGGCTCTAGGTCCAAGCCTCTTCATGTTGTTTGGCACCGCGCGCAGTGAACGCCACCTCAACGTCTCCGCTGGTCGTTTGGTACGGTGGCTACGTGCGACACACCGTGTACATGCTGATGCCGACGGCTTACTTGGGCCGAACGAGCGCAAGATAAAGCTTCGGCGCAGGGCAAGACGTGCCAAGTTACTTGGGACCATGGGTACCGACGATGCCGATGATGGCATTCGCACCGGATGGATTTGCGTAAATCTTGGCACCGTGGATCGTAGTGGCACCGAGTCAGCCGTTGTCGCCGAGGATGGACGAGTCTCCGGCTTTGGAGTGTCTCAGACCGGTTCGACCATCGTTTTTCAAATCATGACGGCGAGACGAAGGGAAGAAATGGGCCTGGAGGATTTGTGGGCGCAGGCCTTGGACCCTTCCTTATCCTCAGCCACAAAATTACCCCCCACCTATGGAGACAAACATACGAGCAACTTGCACCCAGTAGAGGAAGCCATCCTCGCCAACTTGCATAAGCCCTCTGGCTTCTCAGGCACACGCAAGGGACATTCTGGGGGGGCTTCGCCACCAAATCAAGCTCGCTTCTACTCCACCCAGCAGTCCTCACGGCCTTCCGTTGGAGAAGTTGAGCCACTTGGTACGTCGTCTCCCGAAGAATTAGCACGCGTCCTTACATATGATGCTCACCAGAAGCAGCGTCTTCTAGAGCTGCTGCGGGCTCAGTTGGACGAAATGGATGCAACTACAGTCCGGACATCTTTAGGCGGATCTGATGAGGACGCCCAATCGACACCATTCATGCAGCTGATGGAGCTTGCAATGGAAACGCTCCCACCAACTCAGACATGGGGCTACCGTCTCGCCGTCCAACATAAAGCGAGCGTGTCCGGCCTCCCCAAAGCCATTCAGTCGTTGGATAATGTGCGGCTTCTAGTTGGAGAACTGCGCGTCTACAGCATCAAAGCAACAAGAGACCAATACCTCCAACTCTTATCCTGTATATTTCTTTCGAACGAGTTGCAGTCGGTGTGTTTTGATCTTGCACTTGATGTCTTGCATACAATGCACCAGCGAAACGAGTCGATCATGGCGAGTGACCTTATTGTAACCATCATCGAAGGGGTTTCGAAAGGAGGCAGCGATACAAAGCACTCGACAAGAAGGCTCGTTTCGCGACTTGACGCATTTCTATTTCGAGACGCATTTTTATCTCGCCTCAGCACCCCATGCATAGAGGAACGGCTACTGATGAGACTCATGACTGCGTACGCTCGTCTGGGGCACTGGGCAAGAGTTCGGCATACTTGGGGGGTCCCAGCGAGGCACTTGCGCTCGCGATCCGCAAATATGTACATTCATATTTTCGAATTGGCGTTCGCCTCGCGCTCTGTGACGATCTGTGCGGAAGTACTTCGTCAATATCTCCCGGAGGCCGGGAGTGAAGACCCGTCAGTGCTCGAGAATACCACCGTACGACGGGCAGCTTTAGCATGTGTTGGGATCGTAGACCCCCAGGCACTGGAATATGCGGCACAGCCAGTGGAGAGCCAGGGTGAGCAGCTTCATCAAAGAGAGTTCGTAAATCTTGCACGGATGCTCAATCGTGGAATATAAGTGGTGCAGCGTCACTTATGCATAGACAGTGGGCCGTAACATATCTTACGAGGTGGACGCGCACGAAATTTGCCCCTTAAAGAAAAAATGTAACATTAAATCCAGCTGTGCTACACGGCAACCATATACCCTGTATACAACTCTTTTTTGCGGTCTTATTAATTTTTCCTCGGCGTATCCCGCTGAATCAACGCGAGCTGGCGTTGCGTATCAAACTCATTGATCTTGGTACTAGAATGACGCCGGCCTTCCCGTTCCGGAAGCTGTTACACCAAGCCGGACTGCCGCCGATTGGGGCTGCGAAGCTCTTCAATCCCCCCCGTCACAGCAACTCCAGATACGACTTAACACGTGAAGTCTGGTATGAGCTATTCATTGGCGGGGACCTGGATCTGATCCGCATTACTGCCGGATGGGGCAGGCAGCGCGCGCAGGAGCAGCGCCGTGCCTGGATCGATTGGACAGCCGGTGTTGGGAGATAAGGCGTACGTACGGGACGTATCAAGGTCCCATCTCCCAACGCGCGGGCACTCACCTCCACGCTCGCTTATGTACGATGTAGGTAGGTTGGAGAATTGGGGTTACATGGGAGCTCCCCCGGCGACCGCCACACTTCTCAGCTTCCAGATAGGTATCGCGATTGGACCCGGGCACATGGGCTGGGCGCTGCAAGGCCAATGACAAGCTTTCTCTCCCGCACGATGCCGGAGGGATCGACGGGGGGCCTGTCAACCTCTCTGCGCTGAGCGGACGCAGGTTTTGGCTTACCGGGTGTTTCTCTTATATTCACCTACCTATCGCGGCTAGGTGAACCTCGCATGAAGCATGGTACTGGATACTACTCAAATAGGTGGCTGCGTGTATGGACTTGTTGTAGAATATAGGCGCCTCTATATATGATCTGCCGCTATCCTCGTTCTTGGCGGCTCTCCTGTCCCCTGACGTTCCGTACGTTGATCCGTAGAAACATCGATGGATAGATAAGTACTGAAGGCACATACCGTATATCCAAGCCCGCATTCGCCGACCCCCCCAAAACAACAAGGCACGACATGGCCCGCTTACGCCTAACGGCAGGCATCGCGCTCCTCGCCTCGGCGGCGCTGCCCGGCGCGCTGGCCTGGGGCGCCATGGGCCACGAGACGGTGGCGTACATCGCCAGCAACTTCGCGGCGCCGGCGACCAAGACGTACCTGCAGGGCCTGCTGGGCGACGCGTCGGCCGACTACCTGGCCGGCGTGGCGTCGTGGGCCGACAGCTACCGCTACACGGCAGCGGGCAGCTTCTCGGCTCCGTTCCACTACATCGACGCCAGCGACGGCCCGCCGGCGGCGTGCGGCGTCGACTACGACCGCGACTGCGGCGCCGCGGGCTGCATCGTCAGCGCGATCCGGAACTACACCACCATCCTGCTCGACGGGCGCTACTCGGCCGCGAACCATCAGATAGCCGCAAAGGTATGTATGGTTGAAACGGCGGGGGGCTATTGGATTGGATTCTCCGTCTCGACTCCGTCGGGCTCGACGAAAATGTGTGCGGAAACGTGCTAATGCCCTCGCTGCAGATGATTATCCACGTATGTTTCCCGCCGCGCGATGATCGATAGAACCTGGGCTCTTTTTTTGTGTCCGGTGTGAATGAAGCCTAATCTCGCTGGTGTGATTCCTAGTTTGTCGGCGACATCGGCCAGCCGCTGCACTGCGAGGGCCTCGACGAGGGCGGCAACACCATCGACGTCTCCTATGCCGGCGACGCCACGAACCTGCACGCGATCTGGGACAGCGACATCCCCGAGTCCATCTCAGGCGGCTCGTCTATGGCGTCTGCGAAGTCGTGGGCCACCACCCTAACAGCCGGTAAGCCGCCCCCTTTCGGCTTTCTCTTCCTATCTATTATAGATGAGAGAAGTACTAGTTGATTGTTCTACCTTGTGGGATTCTCTCTTGCCAAGCGTCTAGTTAGAGGGTGGCGCACATGAGGTTCCGTCATGCTAACGATACGCCTCTTGTCGGGATCTCCCCAGCCATCAACACCGGCGAGTACAAATCCCTCGCCGCGGGCTGGATCACGGGCCTGAGCGTGGCCACGGCCGCGAGCCGCCAGGCCACGGCGCTCAAGTGGGCGGCCGAGGCGAACGCGTACGTGTGCTCGACGGTGCTCAAGGGCGGCATCGGCGCCGTCGAGAACAAGGACCTCAGCGGCGCGTACACGACGGCCGCCGACCCCGTCGTCAAGCTCCAGATCGCCAAGCAGGGATACCGCCTAGCCAAGTACCTGGATGCCATCGTCGCCGCGATTTGAGTTTGATTGGTAGAGATGGGAGAGAGGGAATAGGGGGAACGTTGGGTAACCTGCACGGCTGTCTGGATGGGATGGACTGGGTAGGATCGCGGGCTACGGAATGAGAAGAGCTACGAAATTAATATTGTAAGACATGTGATATGTAATTACGTATCACTGTGTATACAAAGAAGGTATTCTTAACCTCACGATATGACGCACATATACGTGCTCTTAACGGGGAACCGCATCTCTTTTCTCGTCGCTGCTTACATGGCGGCTTTGTAGATGAATACCAAACGCCCGAAACAGTGTATCAAGTAACACATCCCTAGAAATATGTGCTGCGAACCAAGATTGCCTAGAGCATGCATCTATCACCCATATCCCCACGGGACCAACTTCGCCGTCTCGACATCACTTGCCCCCCGACACCTCCTTGAGGGCGTCCCGCAGCATGGGCGCGATCTGCTTGCGACTGTGCTCCACGGCCCCCTGCGTCCAGCACCGCCGCCACTCGGCCCGCCCGTCCTCCCCCGGCGCGCGGTCGCAGTCCAGGGCCCCGCCGCGCCAGGTCTCGAGGCGCAGCCTCCGCGCGCACGCCGCCTCGAACCGCTCCACGGCCCGGACGCCTGCCTCGCCACGGGCCCAGACTAGGAGCTCCCGCGCGAACCGGCCGCCGGCGTCGTCGTCGACGTCGTCCCGGAACGCTGTCAGGACTACTACTAGGTCCATCCGTCCGCCGCCGCCGTCCCCGTCCCTCTCGGCGGCCCAGTCGCCGAGCGCCGCAGCGAGCGCGCCGGCGTCGCCCCGGGCCTTCTCTTCCACGAGGCGCCCGAACCCCCGCGGCACCGACGACGTGCCGAGGCGCAGCCCGCCGGTGCTCCACTCCTTATAGTCCTTGCGGAGGACGTCGCGGAGCGACATTCCGGCGATGTCCTCCTTGAGCGCCGAGATGCGCGCGAAGAAGGCATCCCTATCGTAGCGGTCACCCCCCGCCGCCGCAGCCGCCGCCGCCGTCGTCGTCGTCGTCGTCGTCGTGTCCGCCGCGATCTTCGACTCGGCGAGCGCCACCGCCCGCTCGTCGTGCGGCGTCGTCTTGTTCCTGTCGCCCAGGTTCGACGTATCGACGAGGATGGGCGCGAGCGCGAGGCGCGCGAGCTGGGCGTCTATCCGGGCCGCGTCCCCCGAGTCACCGGGCGGCACGGTGGGCCCCAGCGCCGCCCAGATGTCGGTGCAGCGCTCCAGCACCAGGCTCGTGCAGCTGCCGCTCTTCTCGACGACGCGCACCGCGGCATCGCGGGGGACCGCGTCCTCGTCGGCGTGGTGATCGACGCACCCGACGACGCGGGACCCGAACGCCCTCGCCAGGCTCCCCGTCATGGCGTTGTGGTCCACGAGGAGCCAGCGGGTCTCCTCGGGGCGTACGGCCTCCCCCGGCTCCGTGCCCCCTTGGCCCGTCGCCGCCGTCGCCGCCGCCAGACTCCTCCCACCGTCGCTGTTCCGGGGCAGGATGTCCTCCAGCGTGACGACGTCGTCACCCCCGAGGTCCGCGTCGCGCAGCACGGCGGCGAACTCGGGCCGCAGCGCGAGGTCGGCGCGCTGGAGGTGGCACACCGGGATATGCAGCGTGCTGGCGCCCGAGCAGCTTCCGTCTCCGACCAGGGCCCGCTTCGCAGGCGGCGCGTACGTGTGGAAGTAAGCAAGCAGAAGCGCGGAGCATAGGGAATCCAGGTCTAGGGTCTCGTTAGCTCTTGGCTTTCTATTTTCTTTCTTTTTTTCCCTCTTTCCCACCCCTAGTAGCTTTGCTGCAGACAACGACAGCCGCGATAGTAGGAGACAGGACAGGACGGGGAGACGCAAACGCCAACACCTACCGGCTGACTCGTTACCCACGACAAAAGTAAGTGGCGTGGGCCGCTTGGACGGCGGCGCCCGGAGTGCGGCATGCGCCGTGGCCAGGAATGTCTTCAACGATGTCCGGGGCGGCATTCTGTCTGTGGCAGGAATACCTGACGGGGGGGGGCCTCGGTGTGACGAGAAAACAGTCCGAGAGTTCTCTGTTTGTTTGCCTTATAGTATGTAACAGCATGCAGTACCTATTCCCCTGCCTGACGTAGTAGTAGCACGTACTTTGGGGGCGGACAAACCGGTACGGTTGCCGATATGCATGCACTCCTCATGCAGAAGTTGCGAATCTGCTTCTCATTGGCGTCGTTTTGTTGGCCGGGGACGTCTTCAGCCCCGCTGCCACGTTTTTAGGGGGCATGTCATGTCGCCTGATCTTGCGCATGGCTTGCATTCTACTACCTACAGGAGCCAGTGGGCCATTGAGAACAGTCAAGTATAAATGAGTATAAACGAATAATATTCCATGCTATTTCAAAGTAAATGATAGCATGCCTAATGAAATTCATCACCGGCATAATGCGCCGTCTGCTGCGCCGGTTCAAGAGCACCGAGGATATCCTTTCTAGACTAATAAAATGCCGTACACCATCATAAGACCGCAGCTTCACTCGCTGAAGAGCGTAACTATGCTTCACATCAAAAGCCCCGCCCTACAGACCCTTCGCTGCTATACTGTATCCCATTCCTACTGAAAGACAAAGATAACCCCCGACCGGTCGACGCTGACTGTCATTGTGTATGGTAACTCGAGCACGGCAACATCAAGTATCGAGTCCAGATGACTTTTAAGCAGCTGGGCTTGCTCGTTTGATATGACCGTATGGCGTGGCGGTTTCTCCCTGCCGTTCGTGCCACCCTTTCCGCCTTTGCTCGAGACGGCGCCCGTCTTCGAATCCGCGGCTTGGTTGTTCTTCGGTAGCCGCTCTACGTTGAGGCTGAGACCTGGCTGGCTGGGCGTGTTAACTGTCGCAAAGACGGGTCGCACATCCTCATTCTGCAGGCCACTGAACACACACGAGTTCTCGATACGGATGAGATCCCAGAACCGCAGCTTCTTGTCCGAGCCGCCTGTGAGGATGTAGCCGTATCGCACGTCTCGTTGATCTTCCATAGATCCTGCACCGACCACCATGGTTCGGACGCCACGGTCCAGGTTGCTGGCAGTGGGTTCAATATTCGTCGCAAAATGGTTGAGCATGCCTTCGGGCCGGTCGTCGTCGATATTCCACGCCTTGTACTCTTTTGGTCCGTCTTTTGTGCCGCCGGTGCGGTAGATCTCTCGGCATTGTGTCTTCTCTAGATCCCAAACCGTCACCTCGCCGAGGCCTGTGCCACCGGCCACGCAAACCCACCGGCCACGGCCTTTGGAGGGATGCAAGCTCAGACGATAGATGGCCGACATGCCGGGCAAGCCCCAACTCTTTAACCGTACCTTGAAGCGCAAATCCCACAGATCTAGGACGCCGTGTGACGTGCCTAGGAGGAGCCAGTTCCTCCTACGGTCGACGCAAAAGCAGGTGGGCGTTCCGTGGTGGACTGGGTTATCAAGTACGTACATGAGTGACATTATGCGCAGGTCCATAGCGAGGACGCGAGAGCGATTCGTCGCTAGTATCAAGACGGAACTAAGCTCCTGTTTGAAATGCTCACACCAGACGGCGTATTCGTCAGCTGGAAGTTGATATTCACGTAGCAGACGTAGTCGGATGTACTTGGTTGATCCGTTTGAGACTGCCGTATCAACTTTAACTAGATGAACCCGCCCATCGGTAGCACAACTGATGAAGGTATGTGTATTCTCAATAAAGCATAAAGCGGTCACTTTAGCCCCGGGGGCGTGCTTATGAGTCTGACGGGCACGGTGTGTGACATTTCGTTCCAGTCTGGACGAGTCCCAAACCTTTACACACCCATCATCGCCGCCCGTGATAAAGAATTGATGGTCGGGCGAGGGCACTACGCGATTAATAGCTCCGCGATGCTCCGAGAATGTCGCTACCAATCTACCAGTCGGTTTCCAGGCTTCCTCGCTAAGTTGACCGGTGGCTTTCGTGGCTCTTCTTCTCGTAACTGGTGAAACCAGTGGACCATATTCGACGATATCATGTGGGTAATTGTCGACATACATGTTGTTGAGCATCCGAAGAATACTGGGATCATTTCCCTCGTACGTATGAGCAGCACGTTGCTTGGTTTCTAGCCGGCTGTTTTCTCGACCCCCGGCGTCCGAGATTGTCACACGAGGGGGGACACTCTCGGTGAATAGGCCCCCTACTTGCCCAAAAGCATTTGCTTCAGTCGTCCCAGTTTCTGCAATTGACCTACCACTATCCTTTCTATTGAGCAGATCAAGAGCGCTTGACTGGTGTCTAATAGCCCTTCTAGATGCATAGGGGGCGTCAGACACAGATGCGTCATCAGTATTAATTCGCCGTCCTGCAGCCACGGGAACTCGCGGCGACCCATCAATCGGCGAAGAGTCTAAAGTGAGAGATGGAGACGTGGCCCTGTCACCCCTACCCATCGGCGAAACTGCGCCTCCATGACTGCTCATCCGCGATCGGTGGGTATTGGCGGCAGCCCGACGCCTTCGACCGATAGGTTCATCAATGGTCATGGAAGCGTCCAGAAGGGCGTCGGCAATCGTGTATGGGCCCCTATCCGATTCGGGTGCCTGCTGTTGTCGCTGCTCTTGGCTTTGCCACATCTGCTCGTCTATGCCGGCCGATTCGTCAAACATGATGGTTTGCATCTTGACATTGAGGTTCCTTAAATTGAGTATGTTATTCAAGTCCCTTGCGATATTGTCCTGCGTAATAAAGTCGCGGTTTTTCATTTGACTTAAGCGCCAGATAAATTCCCTGAGAACAAGTAACTTGAACTCATCTTCTTGGGTCATGCCCATATTCCGCAACCGGGTCAGCCAGTGCTCATCCTCTTCATTTCGCGGCACTTTACTGAGTGATTGGGGTTGCAATTCCCGGGATAATCGGATTGATAGCGCTGTTGAGGCAACTGTAAATGCCGACTGCTTTTGCTGCCTGATTGCCTTCCAAAATAAACCTTTGTCGGTCTTCTGTGCCCATGATAACGCCAGATCGAATACTGTCCTTGATATAGGCTTCCTCAGAGCGTCAAGCAGACCCAGTTCTGAAAATTCTGGAATGATAGATGATTTTAGGAAAGGTTTGACTAAAGGGAGTACTATACATCTGATATCTGCGGGAGAGAGTAATTTCGAGGCACTCGAGATATACTCTGCTGCAGATTCTCGGATCCAGATATTCGGGTGCATCGTGAATCGGGCCACAACGTCAATCAGTTCCCATGTCTTCGGCTTAGATAGGAGACCGAGCTTCGCTAGCTCAGCTAAAGAGTGAAGAGCAGCTTGTACGACATGCTCTTCCGGATCAGTAACGGCTTGCACCATCAGTGGAAGACTGAACTCTTCTAGGCCGGTGCTGCCTAAAAAGGCAGCAATACCAACAATGGTGTCGAAGAATGCGCATTTAAGCATCCAATCTCGGTCGTTCAGATACGTATTCAAGTGGGTTAGTAATATATCGTTGGACTCGGCACTACCGAAGAACAGGCATAATTCCGGTACCGAAGTTAGGAACGCGCGACGGACAGAAGCATCGGTATCTTCAACCAGAGCCTTTGCATGGGTTTCAAATAGCTCCACGAGTTCTGCTTGAGTATTATCAAATAGCCCATCGAAAGCAGCATCCGGATCGCTCCCAGCTTCGACTTCCGGGTCCGCTGTGCTAATAGAGCCCTCAGCTCTTAGCACGGCCGTAAGCTCTAGGAACTTCGACGCAGTCGTGGCGAGACTACCCAAGCAAGACGCATAAGTCGCACGTACCAACGGGTTGGGTTCTCTGCGTTCCTTGCCCATTATCAGTTGTCGAGATGCGCCTGAAAGAAATACTTGCATTCGAGGCATAATGTACTCAGGGAATACATGTGCATTAACAGGAGTAACAACTGTGACTAGAGCCAAAAGTTGGGTGATTGATCTCAATCCGGCAATAGCAACTAGATCGACTTCGTCGTTCAATAATGTCATCAGATAAGGTAGTACGCGATCGAGTTTCGCTTCATCAGTCAGCTTTTCTGAAAAGGCCAGTAACAAGTCGCACGCCCTTATCTTGGAAGCGGTTCGGGCGGTATTTCTCAAAGACCCGGCTATTAATGTCAGGAATATGAGAGTTCCATCATCAGTCAGGGGTTGCGCCCCAATAGACGAGAAATGCTCATTATTCGGTATGCTCAGTCTTACAGGAAACAAGCCGAGACCGAGTCTAGGCGTGAAACGAGGCGCCTGGGGGAGATTCTTTTGTTCTTGATACCCCAGAAAATATGAGATCTTATCGAAGTCATAAAATACACGGTCTATCCGGTCATCTGCTTCACCGAGGTTTTTATAAGTTCCAGTTACAGGTGCCCTCCCGGAGGTGGGATCAGTGATCAGTTCCATGTACTGGTGAAGGAAGCTGTAGAAGTATTCGGGGAATATTTTGCTTTTGTAGAAATGCAGATACTGCTCAGCGGAGTAGCGTTTCTCGGGGTCCAGTTGTACCATGCTAGACAGCATCTCTCGTAGGCCCTGGTCGGGGATTCTGCTCAGATGCGAGATGACAGGATCATATTCTCCACGGCGGTATTTGAACATCTGGCTTAGACTGAAGATAGGCGTTTCCAGAAAGACCTCGGCGATAACACATCCAGCACTGAATACGTCCATTGACCACGTCAGATCGTGTCCTTCCAGCTCCTGGGGGTTCTGTATCTGTTCGACAAATCGTTCGGGCGCAATATAGCACGTTCTCCTGCCAGACAGATCAAAGAAATAAGAATATGTCGCGGGGTTGTTGTCGGGCAATTTTGTCGGCTTGAAAGAGCCGGTGAAGTCTGTAAGGTACAGCCAGTTCCATGAGGTTACCATGACGTTTTCGGTCTTGATATCGCCATGGTAAATATCCCGGGCGTGACAGTCACGCAAGGCGCAAAGGAGCTGGAAGGCCAGCCACTTCTTCTCTATGTCTTCAAGAAAGGGTCTCGTGGATATTCGGTCGTAAAGAGAGCTGTAGATGTATTGTCGGACCAGATAAGCATGCGTCTGCGTTTCGAATGCGCGCTCGAAGCCTAAGGCATTAGGGACATGGCGTAGCTTTTCGCGTTCCTCTTTCTCAGGTTGTCAGTGGCGGCACAAAGGCGCCGTGATTGGCAAGGGCACGGGCATCTCACCGAGTATCTTGTCGCCGTATTCCTTCAAGGAGCAGCCGCTGTACGGCTTGACCGTTACCTTTGCGAGAGCAACGCCATCCCGATGACGGGCGCGAATGCTCTTCATAAACCGAGCATTACCTATGGACCTCTCGTGCGCCAGATCGGACAGCTCCGGGACGTCGATGCCGGCAGAGCCGGCGTATGGTGTGGAGAGAGAGTAGCTATTCCCCATTGTGCAAGCATGCCATGAAGCTACCTCGGCGGTGATGCAGGAGACGATTCGGTCATTGTTGGAGGTCTGCGCAGGCTGACACTGCTTGCTTGCTGCCTGCTTGACGTGGCCGCTGATTGAAGACGGTAAGGCAAGGACGGTAGTGGAGGAGGAGGGAGACGGCCAAGGCTATGCTTGTGCTGGCCCTTATCGTAGGATTGAATTGGGCCTCGCGAAGCCGCGTGATCAAGGCATGTGGTGCGGTTGAACCTCTTGAACCTCTACATGTACTATGTATTGTAGGTGGGCGTATGACATAGCACTGGTGGGACAACCATGGGTACCTACCTTAGGCACCCTTGCCGGGCTATTAGGTAATCTTGTCAGCGTATCTATCTCCAAGGTACCTCCAAGATAGGTTTTACCATCCCAAATCTGCTGCTTTTAACCTGAGCCTGGCCTGGGCATAACCCACAGGTGTGTTCGAGCGACTTCCTAGGAAGTCACTTAAACGGACCATCTTGTAATATATACGAAGATCCGTTTTATAATAAGCGGTATTTGCTTTTGTGCAACTGTAGTAAAATCTACCTAGTTGTGAAATGGACTAAGCGACTCGTCCCACATTTCTCCACTGCGTCACCACCCAAGCGCTAGCTACCATGTCAAATACAGCTTCACGATAGTCTCTAGGGATCACAGGAGTATAGAAGCGTTCGTGTCTATACTATGATGTACTGCGATGATCCAGGAAGGAAAGAGAAGAATGGCTCGCAGCCAGGCTACATACAAATATAGGTGCGCGGGCGCTCAGGCCCATTACCTGTATGCGGGGGCTAAACGCTCTTCATCGCCTAGCCGCGCGGCTTCAAGCATTAGACATTCTCAACAGTGATCCCCAACTCCCTACCAACCCACCTCCAAAGCACCGCAAGCGCGCCCCGTTCCCGCGCATCCATCGCGCGCCACTCGAAGCGCTCGACCCAGCGCGTCGGCTCAACCGCGAACAGACTGAGCGCGTACAGCAGGTCTTTGTTGGACATGGTGCCTTGCGGCCGGTAGCGGTCGTGGATGCGGCTGACGCGGGCAATGGCGGCGCGCGTGGCGGGCGCGGCGGGACGGCCGAGGAGGTCGGCGGGGGCTACGCCGCTGCGGGTTGGTTTTGGGCTTGCGGAGGATGGTGAGGAAGAGCGCCGCCGTGTTACGGCTTGAGCGATGAGTTGGGCGATTGATGATGGAATGGGATGCTTTCGGCCTGTGTGGAGGTGAGTAAGTAGCTACTATGCCAAAAAATAAAATATACGGGCTTTTTTTAAGCGAGTAAATAAATACTAACTGACTGCTGGCTGCTGTAACGAGATAGAGAAAGAGATAGATAGAACGAGACGCAATTAGATAAAACTCGAAAAAAAGAAATTCCCCAGAGCTGGGAATCGAACCCAGGTCCCCCGGCCCCCGAAGGGCACGGCCTATGGCCGTGTGTCAACTAAGGATGTTGCCATTACACCACTCTAGGTTTTTCTGTTACAAGCTGTCTAGTTAGACAAGTTTATAGAGTATAAGCTAGGCAGCGGATAGCGACACCCTAATGGCTTTTTCGGCCTTAATCCACCCGCTAGTTAACAGTTGCAACGCCTACGCAGTGACGGCTCATAGCCTTCTCTGTAGCCTATGGCCATGGCCATGGTGGTGATTAGTCATAGAGAGGTAAGAAGGGTTGAGGGACCCTTCTAGCCACCCCTTTGGCTACACTTCTGGCCACCCACCTAGCTATATAGATAGGTAGACATTCCCATAGGCTTCCGAAGTAAGAGATTACTTCGGTGCCATATAATTAAAGAGTGATTCCAGTAATCGCAGACGACTCCGCCTTGAGCAGCTGTTGTGACATACGCCACCCTAATCGCTCTAGCGACCAGTTGATAGGTACCAAGGAGGGAGTTAAGGGAGTTAATGTAACAATAGAATACTACCTATATCATACACCCAGAGGACAATTGAATCCGTTCATCCCCTACGCCAAGGCTACCTACTTAGGACCCCCCTACACGTTTCCTGCCGGGTTAGTGAGCTCGATCTTGACTATCTTTATATACTGCTAACTCTCGGCGCCGAATCTGTCGGGTAAGGCCGCTATGGCCTAGAACGCGTGCTGGTGACGGTTAACGATAGGGCAGGATGTAAATGGACGGGTTGTTAGCATTAGTTGGTCAGACGTTGGATTGTGCTTAACGATAGATCAATCGATCAATCTATACGGAGTAAGCCGCGCCTGTAGGCCGCCCTAATCGCTTGCCTTAGTTGACTGTTAAGACAGGCTGTGACGGTTTTGAGGGCTGGAACCGTTCTCAGAGCTGGGACCGTTTCAAGCCTGGAGGTTTCAAGGTTATCGCCCTCTACATAAAGCAATGCATAAATGCACAATGGCCGTTTCACAGTCACCTGACTGATAGCTGGCTGAGCCCAGCCTGAGATAAAGCGGCAAATGCGCTAAACCTAGTTCGTTGCATACTTGGCATTTGGTAAAACCTAGAACCTAACTTAGGTACCTAAACCAACCTGCATTAGATAGGTAATTCGGGCTGAGCCACAATTATCATATCAATATTCGGAACGACAGCACATTATCTAGATCGTGTAATCTTTTTACTTTATGAGACATCTGCACAAAGCGGGCTTAATTTGTGATGAGTCAGTCGTGAATCATTAAGTAATAGACATGAGGGGCTCGATCAGCTGGAGTAAGAGATGCTTCCAAAGCGGCCTGACACAGGCATGCATCTATAAATGTGTATAGCACAGGTCCTCCCTCTCTTCACCTGCCCCGTAAGCAAGTGCTTGGGTTCGGTGAATTTCTTTGCCTTCCACGACTCTTTCGTAGGCATCGAGGTACTATGCCTTAATTTTATACCACACCCTACGGCCTGAGGTAACTCAGTTCGTCCAAGGGGTAATAGAAGAGGTTATACATCCACGGCTCCTCCCTAACCATATGGGCCCCTGGACACCTTCTCAAAATCAAACAGGGTATATAGATCTAACAACGAAGAGAAAAAGGTGTCGCAAACCATTATTATTGGTGCTCCAAAGACCGTGGCGTCTTATCCGAATTAAAGAGGGCCGCACGCCGACGCCGACTGCGGCAACAAAAGCCACGGTATTGCCGGGGTTGGCCGTTTATCAAACTATACTTCTTGCGTTAACCGAATGCAATAAGTCTGTCTATCGCAAAAGTACGAGATCCCGCTCCCATATAGCTGAAGCTGTGACGGCGACGCGGATCAAATTGCTGGTGGACACCAGCAAGTGAATGCGTGTCTATTCCGAAAGGCGAGTAAGAGAAAAGAGCAGTTGGTATCTTATCACCGGGGCCTAATTAAAGCCGGCATGTCGTAGGAAGCCCATAACGCCGAGGAAATGCAACCTGGAGTGACTCCATCTGTTCTGCAATGGGCAGAAATGGAAGTACAAGTGGAAATTTTCTTATCATGTGTGATGGCTTCCTACGTGTGCGCTTGAAGCCGTCTCCGTGGACCCGTCTCCGTCGATGGTTTTCCGCCAATGATCTGGGAGGCATACACAAACCAAAGGGAATGCTTTGATCTCACCAGTACCAGAGGTTGGTGACGTGTCACGCTCATGTTCTGAGGTATTGGAGACACCGCTGTCCCTCTGCGCCTGCCGTCGTGCCTCCCATTCATCGGCTCGTTCATTCAACAATGTGCCGGTAGCCCAGCCATCGTCCCAGATCCCGACCACCTTTAACATATCACCTCGCTCGAGTGAAAACTCGTCGGCTGCACGAGGTTGGTACGCCCAAAGGACAGCTACACGCTCACCCGGGTGGATGTCGTCCCGTGAGTAGTAGTCCTTGAAAAATGGAAGCTGCTCTGATTGTTGGCTGTTAACACCTGGCGGCGAAGACATCCCTCCGGCACTAGTTGGAGAGTGAGGATCCTCCCCGGCCAGTACAGAATTGCTAGATAGTGAGCCGTGTCTGCGGATGTTTGTAGGCGGCGGCCGCAGTACACCAATGCGAGTGTCAGATCCAGGACTTTCTCCAAACGAATCAGACGATGACTGATTATCAGCCCTTCTCCTCCCGACCATAGAGCCAGCACCAGCTCCTATGGCAGCCGCTGTAGTAGCGACGCCTGAAGAGCTACCATGGCGCGAACCAACTATTCGTGGTGGCGAGCCACCCGTGTGTCCCTCCAAGGCAGACATGCGTGCAATTCTGCCACCCGGAAGCACCTCGTATCCTTGAGGCGGAGTGGTCGTTGCGCTCTGGCTCACCGGTGGTCCTTTCCTGGAGGGTGACGGTTGATTGAAAATATTCTGCTTCTCATTTTCCCGCCTTCGTCGCAACCGTCGCAAGCAAAAGAACAACAAGAGTGCTATCAAGAGAGCTCCAACCACAGACCCTATGGCAATGCCAGCAATCGCACCTCCAGATAGTCCATGCTCCCCGCCGGGCACAGGCGTGCTTGTCGCACTACTAGTGGCGGTCGGGCTTGCAGAGGTAAAGTTTTGCGGTATTATGGTGGGCAAAACAACACCTGCGCATTTATCCTCTGCCTTCGAATTGTAACAGCAGGTATCTGTTGAGTTGATGCCCCCAGAGGCGCAATACGAGCACAACCCAAATGTACTATCTCCGTAACCGCAATTGTCCGGCTCGTTATTAGTGGCTTGTACACAGTTGGTAGGCGACAAGGCGTCCGCGGGCTGAGCACAAATCTCGAAATCTGATCGGATCTGAGCTTCAGCATTGCTCCCCGGGGTGGGACACAGGTTGCTGTTAGCCACCACGTACTCCTCACTCTGCGCATATTGAGCACAGTCGGGGGCACACAGGGGCCGCTTGGCACTATCTGACATCTCGCAGTATGATATTGAGTTCTGGACAATCCCATTGCAGAGAACAGATGTGGTAAAGCGTGCATATAGGTCGTCATTTGACAAGTCAATCGCCCCACATCCGAGTAGCGTTTGGTACTGCCGCTGCCGCCATTCTCCTGTGATATACTGGCTCAACTGTGAATCAAAAGTGCGGACATCGTTGACGACTGTGAGAAAGGGGCTACGTATCGCATATTAGCAGTCGTCTCTTGACAATAAATCACTCGTGGGCTGAATGCTCTTACAATAAGTCGGTCACAGCTTTGTTGGTTGACACAAATGCAGATTCAAACGCTGGACAAGTAGTCGAGTTGGTCAACTGTATGCAGGAGGGCTGGTCTTGTTGCGCCATGGCTAAAGGTATAGAAGCGATTATTGACACAACTAATCCGCTGGTGTGCCACGGTGAGTGGCCTCGCGGGATACGTATCTCGGTGGGGCGCTTCGCAGCCATCGTCAAGTTGTCTCGTAACAAACGACGACTGCGATTGATCGCGGTTGCGTGGTCCGTGGTGTTGAGGAAAACAAAGATTGTATTCATATAAGCATCATATTCGGACCAGTACTTCCCACCATTCGACAAGAGCCTTTCGGAGGATTGGCTTCCTTTTCACAGTTGCTGCTGTGTCTGTCTAAGTTTGATCTGATATGGTTTCAGGTGAGAGGCAATCGGAAAGAGCGGTAACTACTGAAACCGTCTGGACTCTGGCGAAGTGGCTGGACTATTTCGGCGCCGTAACCACTATAAATCCTTTTTGTAAATAACCTTGAAAAAGAAAAGCGAGCGTGAGGCGTGATTATTGGTTGACGAGGTAACTAGCGGCTGTGGTAATGGGCATTAGAGGTGTGCGAGTGATGCGTGTGCCGTTGGGTATCCTGATAACGAAAGAGGGTGTGCATCTGGAGAAGGCGAAGGGCGAAGGAGGCGAAGAAGGCGAAGTCAACGCCAGAGCGCTCAGGAAGAATTGGCCGGCCACGAATCTGGTCTTGACCGTCGTGCAGGTACTCTCCTACTTCGCAGGGAAGAAGTCGTACTTATGCAGGATGCCGGGTGTAATAGTCGCAACGGGTCGGTGGGCGCACAAACAAATGCGGCGCTGCAGGACAGGCGACGGAGGCGCGAGACGAGGGCTCTAGGACGGGCGTGGCCGGTAGATTACTTATGAAATGATGGGAAACAGTTACTATGAACAGAGAATCAAAGGGCGTGAGGGAGAAGGGAACGCGCACGCGGGCGGGCCACATCAACGGATCGTGGAACCGCTGAGGCGCCTGGCAGGGTGGAAGAGAGAAGGGAAGTGAAGGGAAGTGGAATTGTGAGGTTGAAGAGGTCCGCTCAGACTCTAGAGCACTGGAGACTAGAGGAGGTGCTTTGCAACCTCAGTCCGTCACTGTTCGGCTCTCCTGTGCCAACCCGACCAAACCAAACGTGGGCGCCTCTGGGAAAGGAGAGCTTGAATGGCGCTTGTCCGCTTTGACTCTAGCGTCTGTTTGCTGCGGCCAAGGTACACCTGCTGTAACAGGAGCAGGGTAGGGTAGGGCGACATTCGCTGTCATCTCGGCAGGTCCCATGGAACACAGCCAGCAACACAACCTCCACCCGCGTAAATTATTTGAGGGGTCAATAGGTGAGCAGGAACATCAAAGCGCATTATACATTACATTCAAGTATCTAGGTAAAACAGGCCCTTTGACATTCTCTGTTTCCCTGTGCTAGTAGCACCATGGTACCTTGGACCACAACTAGGTAGGCGGTACTGTGAAGGTACATCTCTATCTCGAGGCACCGCCAAGCCCATACAACAGTCGTCAGTGCAACGCTGGCAAATTGACTATGCGCCCATGATCCCTGCCGGAGTGGGCTTGCGCCAGGCGAGTTCTGGGAAGGCTCCAAAGTGCATTAAAATTACCCGACAGGGGTCGACCAATGGCCGCCTGCGACCGTTTCCAGAACCAGTAACACCAGGAAGGTACGGGCTGTTTTAGAGATCCCCGGTCGACACTATGTACAAGTAGTACGTGCGCTTGACGCATAGACCAGGTACATCCGTCTCCAGTAGGTACCAAAGGTATCGTGAGCTGTATTGCCGTTGGGAGTCATGAATAAAAAAAATAAAAAAAAAAACTCAGCAAGCTCGTTACAAGGCAATCACACTGAGCCATTCATCTGCTATCTCTAGTTGGGGAGGGCTAATCGTGTAATGAACCTGTCATACAGCATAATCGCTGCGACTTATTCCTAGTGAGGGTGTTTCACACCCAATTTACACGCCAAATACGCACATGTATGACCCGGCGATGCACTCATTTTATACGCGCTATCCTTGCAGTATAGGTAGTCACATGGGTATAAACATCATATACGTAGCATTACGATCAGACATACGTTGCTCACTCTGTTGCCGAGAGCCCGTCCACCCAATCTACGAGTCAGCCTCCTCCTCCTCATAGCTGCTACGGTATACATACAAGTAGTATGCTAGGCATACCCACCCTACCCATGGATGGTATATTGATTTTGGTCTAAGCGCGGGAGGCACTACCTACCTCCTACGGAGTATTCTACTATGCCCTTGCATTGCTATACTATTCCCCCTAGACCACAGTACGGCGTTGGTATACCAATCCTACCCGCATCTATTTGTAAGTCTAATCGCAGTCTTCCAGCTAATTAGCAAGTGAACTGAAACATGTCCTTTTCATCCTCACTCGGGGTATTGCTTCTGTCTCACCCTGTGGTAGTCCGGAGGCCTACACCAGCTGTGATCGTCATTGCTTGGCTGTAGGTATTCCCCAGGTACGGTAGTTTGTTCAAAACCTATTATCCCCGAGCCTCCCAACCTTGACATCATTCGCTTACCTCGGCCACCGAATGACACCGGGCGAACTCCAACTTGAATAATAGATAGTCCGCTCCTCCGGCGCCGTCGGCCTTGAACTTGTTATAATAATAGATAACTACCGTTCTCTGCCGCACTGGCTCTTATCTCGCGGGAACCACCACACTTGATTCGCCAACTACGCATGGTGGTCTGCCGGGGCGCAGCACTCTGTGCGTCAACGTCCCGCGTGCCTCGTGATAGGGAAGATGCGGCCCAGTCGCGGGAAGAAACGAGTTGTGTCGGGCGCTTCTGCGTTCGCCGACCCCGCATTGGGGTGTTATCATTGTCGCATCAAGCGGTCCGTCCTGCGTGCGCACACCTGTAGGTCACCCCGCAGCTCGCTTGAGCAGGGCGCCCAGCTCTGGGCTTTCGATCAAACGACGGCTGTTGCAAGAGGGGCCGTCTGTCCGTCCCGGGTTGCTGCAAGACATTCTTGCTTACCCGGGTAGGACCATCGTCGGCGCGCGCTGGTTCCCCACAGCGGCTTGCATGGAAATAGCCTCTTCCGGTAACTCCCTTTAAAAAGAACCATATACCTACGGCGTGGCTGCGGACTGAATCGCCCACTTGCTACGTCTTTGTATGTCATATCAATCGATGACAAGGCTACGTATTAGACTAGACTACCTAAATAGGTTTGGTAGTGTTGTGTCTAGCAAAGTCCGTTGCCGCCACTGTACCATCTGTTCAACACGGCCTAGTACTCCGTAGGAATATCAACTACTCCAACGAGAGTAATGTTTCGGATCGGAGATCCAACCCCAATTTCATGCTCTCTTGATAGCGAGTTCTATTCTAAGCACCAGCTGAAAAGCCCGTTGCCTCCATTTTTCTTGTTCTAGACCCTAGCTACCCTGCGATACTCTCTGTGCTTCCCACCATCTCGGAGATTGACCGGGTTTATAGGTCGCATTTCCCCATATCTTGCCGTCGGTGTAAGCTCTGACGCACAGAGTCTTCTACCTTACCTTTGGCCAATGCCGAGTCACCTATGGTATTCCAAAGGGTGCCGAGTAGCAACTACCGACAATATGCCCTCGAAGGCTCGGACAAACCAAGATCTGCGTCACCACGCGAGCTCGAGATGCATCTCTCTACCCTGCAATGTTTTAGAACTTCCCCTTCTTACTCCACTTCAGCTGCGAGGACTTATCCCAGACAAAAAACTGAGGCTGCACGCCACCACCGCCGAACCATTTGCGTCGTTCTATCCATTGTGGCGTCACTCAATAAACAAACGGTCACATTCAGCTCTGTGCTGGACTTTTCTCGTCTGGCCTACACAGTACTCACATTAGTTGACTAGAGTGAAGGACTAACTTGGAGTGATGTGGCGCTGCCGTTTAATTCAATGCCGCGAGAAAGGCAGCTGTGAGCTTCAGAGGCATAGCCATTGCCGATGAACCGTTGGGGCACACCTTGTGAATTAAACCAGCTGAGCCTCTCCGCAAGGTTATGACTGAAGGTAATATAACCAAAGTTCTCCAGGTACTGCTCCCTAGAGATCGCGCTATGGAGATGGTAGGGCACAGGCTGCCTCAGCAGATGAAGCAAGGAGCTATCTAGTGAAAACAGGGGGATATCACACGTACGCGGACGGGATCTGAGCTTGGTGTTCCACTGTAGCTACGGGAGCGCCATGGGCATACTTGCCCCCTGTTACCGCAACTCGAGAAGACGGCATGAGACCCTTCTTCCAATGAGTATACATCAACATAAGTCTTGAAAGAAATCGGGTTGGTGTGGTAGTATATCCGTATAATCCAGGAATATGCAGATTCATCGTTTCCCACTAGATCCTACAATATGATGCTGGTACACCGCAAACAAAACACATTACATTACAAGAGAAGGGAAGGGGCACAAAAGATTTTATCCCTAGATACCACAGTATACAAAACCCGCAGCGCTGGCACCTCTACTTGAAATGACTAGGGCTGGGAGATGATGAGTCGATGATTAATTTCGTTGAATAGAACAAGTCCAGCATAGACATCAGCCCCCTTCCTCGAGTTATCAACTCTCGGAGAATGAAAGCAAATATCACGGGAACGAAATCATTACGTTTCCCCACAAAACCCAATGCCCTGGTTAGTCCTAACTAACACAGGCCACTGATGCAGCTAAGATGGCCAGTTCATCGATTGTTCGATGGCGATGGATTATCCCTCTGCAGGTTTCGGTTCCGTAGAGACACAGCAGACATGTTCACACCGGCACTGCCTCCCGCATATCACTTTCTTGCGTCTCCCTCGCCGTGAGCTCGAAGTCTTTTGCCTTGTGAAGTCCTCTATTTCCTGTACCAAGTGATTTATATATTTACAAAACGATAGCGGCCACGCTCAGGAATCGCTCTTGCTTGCCTTTTGCGCCGCCTCGTGCTCCTTGATCTGCCTGCTCCAGCTGCGGGATCTGCTGTTAGCGCCAGTGTTCGCGGAGATCAAAACAAATCATTGGGACAGCGTGTCGGTATGGTGGGCGAACGGGCAAACGTACTATCGGCTGGGGAAGAATCGGTCGGGCTCGGGCATCTTGTATCTGTGTTCTCGCTCGGCGCTCAGGTTCCATGCCAAGGCCGTGATGCCGACGACGACTCCCATCAAGACGGCGGTGTTCGCTTTCCAGTTCGCGGGTCGCGAGTACCAGCCACCGGCCGGCGACCAGACGTGCTTGGGGTACCTGTGCCAGGCTATTAGGTCATCGATCGTTGCGTTGCAAGGCAATGCGCGGGAGACTGTTTCGGTGTCTTACGGGACTCGAGGACCGCCACCCTAGCTCTCATGTTAGCCGTATAACTGCAAGCTCGATGTCGCATTGTGCTTACCATCTTGCTATAGTGTGATGAATGGGATCTCTGCGGCTCAACTGGGCGTCTGTTGCGAGGATGAGAGGAACGTTATGTTGCCGTCGCCATAAATCGATGAGCTCTAAACTCGGATACAGTAACGTAGGTAGGTTAGGTCAGTACCTACAGAGTGTAGCTCCAATCGGGAGTGCCAAGCGGTGTCCACTTTCCATGGAGGTGTGGCCAATAGTTAGTCCGAAGAATCCGACTCCCAGAGGCTAGACTAGATAGGTGCCTCTCTTAAAGGCATGTACCTAGGTACCCGTCTGGGTGGGCCTCGACGCGCACGGTTCAGTGCTGATGGTCCCTGACAGGGCGACCTCTGCACTACCAGCTCGTCCAAGTCTCGTCTCAGAAACTTTTTCTGGGCCAGACGAGAGACGACGTCCACCAGCCAGCCCTCCTCCAGATACCCAGCGACCCAGCCTCGTGCGTCCCGGCAGACTCGAATACCACTGGGATGAGGCGTTCAGTGCACTCAGCATGAAAAGGATACGGATTGACCAAATATCGCGTCAGTGGCTCGCCACGACGCCCCGGCCCGCCACAACCGCATCACGAGTGTCTCGAGCCTCGAGGCCGGCAGCCGCGCTGTGCTCCCAGATCCGATGCGAGTCTACCACCACAATCCCCAGGTTCAACTTCGAGGGCGTGCAGAGCGAGGTGTCTGAAGAGAGCTCCGGCGCCCAGGCTGCGCCGACCGGACCGTTGCCCTCACCACATCCCGACAGGGCTGCGCTCTCCGCCAAACTCGCCGCCCTCCATGCGCGACTCGCCCTCCCAACACAGCTCCCTCGACAAGTGCTCGCACGCGCCCTGGTAGACGCCTCTGCGGATGCCCACCCCCGGTTCAACAATGCCAACCTGGCCTTCGTCGGCAGCTCCGTGCTTCAATACCACACATCTGAGTGGCTGGTGACTCGGTACCCACGTCTGCCCATGGCTATCATATTCGCCGCCATGAAGGGATATGCCGGAGACCCTGCCCTACGGCGCATCGCGCGAGCCTGGGGTGTAGAAGCCGCCGCAGCCCCTGGTGAGGAAGTCGACCCGGGGTATTTGCAGTTCTCCAACGACAGACCGACAGCCGTGATGCACAAGTGGGGATACGTCCGTGCTGAGGCAAAAGAACTAGTCAAGTACAAGTGGCGTCGCGGCATGAGCAGCAGAGTAGTGTTCGACGACCCGTTCGGCAACACGATACCAGAACAAACTAAAGACGCCGCGCAGAAGAACGACCTGGAAGTTAGCGATTCGCGGAACTTTAAGGATCTGGTGATAGAAAATGTGGCAGAGGTAGCATACGCTAACTTTGTACGTGCCGTCGTTGGTGCCATGTATCTACATTGCGGCGCCGAGGCCACCAAGACGTTCGTCACGTCCCATGTCCTGTCCAGGAAACTGGATTTGGCAAACTTGTTTAACTTCAAGCTCCCGGAACGAGAACTGTCAAGGCTGTGTGCTCGCGAAAATTTCGACGCGCCCGTTGCGCGCCTGCTGAGTGAGACGGGTCGTCTCAGCAGGAGCCCCGTCTTTGTTGTCGGCATCTACAGCGGCCGCGACCTGCTCGGCGAGGCCGGTGGTCCCAGTCTGTCAGCCGCGAAGACTTCTGCTTCCATCAACGCCCTCAAGGCATGGTACCTATACAGTCCTGGCGAAGTTGGCATGCCGAGCGATACCATGGCGGAGGATGCCGCACCCTGGAAGCCAGCCTACGTCGACATTGGCGAAATAATATCATAGACGTCGTTACCCGAGGGACTGGTTGGGAGGGAGAGAGCACACTTGTGTGAGAAGTGTATAAATTAAACCGTATTGAGATATGTACGATTGGGAATTCACACACGAGTGAGACGAGATGGGAATACAAGGGGACAGCAGCAACTCGGCTTCCTTCGTATGTGCGCTCTGGTGGTCTAGTGGCCAGTCGTTGCATTGATCATTAGACGGAACCGTGTATCATATCCTATTTGGAAAGTAAAGGGAAAGGCCAAGCAAATGTAGAATCAGGTACAAGAAAAACCGCCCGTCCGCACGCTGCGGACGGTGACGCGTCGAAAACAGGCTCATACACCTACCTCTTTTAATAAAATGTATATATAAGATGCTCACTGAATGGAATGCAGCAGGTAGCTTATTGCTTCTACGAACTCGGTTCTAGTTGGAACAAAATACTAGAAAATTCAGACTCTTATGACACTCAGAGAGCCAGGCTACTTACTTCCTGGGGAAATATGCTGATACATGCTCGATGATTTCACGTAGTTATGCTTACTGACTGCCGTGACATACATTAGAGCATCTCGATATATATTTTTGAAAAGTTTAACGTAGCTGGGAACACACAAAAAAAAATCAAGGTAATATGTATGGCTTAGGTATATTAAACCAGCATATCGAAAAGGCTATTGCTTTTTTGCCAACGTACTTTGCCTTGCCATGTAACCTAACCAAGCAAGTGACAGTCCATCTTCGCGAACCGTCACGGATAAAGACGACGACGTTAATCCCTCGTGAGGATTAGTGGGTTACATATGGGCATATTCTATGCAACACAAACCGTATTGCATTCCCCAGTATATACCACATAGTTTAGATTAACGCGATCCGCGCCGAAAAAAAGCACGGAGCCGAGATCCAATGCGTCGGACATGAATACCGAAGAAGGACCTATCCATGGTACGCGCCCCTCTGACAAGACATTGACCAGAAATCAACTAAAGTGGTCGCCCTCCCCGAGCTTGCCGACGGCGCCGCGCCGCATGAGGCTCCTGAGCCGCGCCGCCCGCGCGTCCGCCTCGGCCTTCTCGCGGAGCCTCTTCTTGCGCTCGTACACGGCGCGCACGCAGCGCTTGATCTGGTCCTTGCCCTCGGCGTAGTTGGCCCGCGCCAGCGCCACGACGTTGTCGATCTGCTGCGGCGTGTACACGAAGTTCCACGTGCTCATGTAGTCGTCCCGCGCGGGGTCCACGTCCGCCACCTTGGCCGGGTTCGCGAGGAAGGGCAGGTACACGACGGCCAGCCCGGCGTTGGGCTCCATCAGCCGCCAGGCCGTGTCGTTCGTCAGGGCCTTGGTCGTCGACGACGGCGGCGGCGGCGGCTTCGAGGAGCGCTCTTCGGTGGTGCCCACCCATACCGTGCAGTACCCCAGGTCTGAGGCCTCGGGGTGCGACTGCTCGTGCTCTGATTGGGACATCTCGCTCTCCGAGTCAGACTTGGCTGGAGAGGGCGGGTTGACGTGCGCCGCGGCTTGCTCTTGCTGTGCGCGTGCTAATTTTGCGTCTGCCTCCTTCGCTGTGTCGGCTTGCGCACTATCGAGCTGCTGCTCGATCTTCTCGACGGAATCTGTGGCCTTGGGCCAGCCGATACCCACCGGCCAGCCCTTGATCCCGCGTTGGCGCGCATAGCCATCTGCTATGGAGAGCCAGTTATCTGTTTTGATATCTGCTGAGGCGTCAAAAGCCACGATAACATCGACGTCGCGGCCCGGCCGCAATAAGGGGTAAATCGGCAGATTGTTCGACATGCCAGCGTCCATGAGCTGTATAGATTCGTTCTCATGTATATTAGTAGGTGTTGTGAAGCGTAGTCTTTTTGGATCCATCCCATAGGTGAAGTTGGGTATTCGTGCCGGGTCAACTTTGAAAAGTTAGCCAACTTGTTTCCGCAGCGGACTGTTCAGCGAGTAGGATTGATCTCGGAGAAACAAAGGTTGCAGCCCGTCTTATAATGTTAAAGATGGAGCAAAATGACCTCTCATGCTACTTACATGGGTGTACTTTCTCCAAGTCTTCGTTGTACCCGTAAATCATCTCATCAATTGTGCCGAAGCCCGTTAAGCCCTTCACTAGAGGGCGAATCTCGCGATAATAGTGACTCAGGGTAGCGCAGAAGGCGGAACCAAACATCCCCAGCAAGATGGGCATTCTTAACTCAGGAAGATGAACGCCACTCTCGGGCGTCACATCTCTACCATTGTCAAATCTTCGTCCGATTGCCCAGGTAGGAATTCCTGCGTTAAATTCCTCGCAAAAGAATTCATATGGGGTCATTTCAAACCATTGGAACCATCCCTCCTGCTTGGCTAACTTTTTTGCCTCTTCCGTTGGCGAATCGTTTAAGCTTTTGCTGGGCGCGGTCGGGTCAGGTATTTCATGCCTCACCACTGTATATATGGGCAGCGGATTTTGGCCGTACTTTATATACGCCTGTTGTTTCGAGAGCTTGAAGTCTTTATCGTTGACAGCAAGTTCACCCTTTGGCACTAGCAACCTTGCGGCTAATAATATACCGTAGATATCTACCAAACCGAAATCAGCTTTGGGGTCGCCTCTAAGCCTTTCGACCATACTGCTGAGTAATAACTTGTTCGTGGGAGAAGACGTGACGGAGGTAAAAGCAGCAGGGGGGAAGGCAATGTGAACGCCCAGCCTAGCCTTTAAATGGTCTACAAGACGATCCAGGCGGCGCCCCGTAATGGAAGAATGGTAAAGCGACTGTAGCCAACAGGATCCGCTGACGCCGGAAGTATAGGTGACACAGTCAAACAGACCGTCTTCTTGAGATGCCAGCAGCGAGCCTGTCCCGGCGACCAAGGCGCGTAGCCCACCGCCGGAACCGCATATGGCTATGGTTGGCACATCTGCGGGATTGATTTCCCGCTCGTCCAAGTCGAGGTAACGGGCCAGGGCGGCAACGGCAACTCTCTTCCGGCGGGAAAGGAACTCCTTCTCCTCCTCACACAGCTCGTCCGACACACGCACAGCGGCCGAGTACTGGATTTCGGGATTCGCGAAGGGATCGTGTGCTTCTTTCCATATCTGGTCGGCCAGCGATCCTTTGGACATTGACAGCTCCTTTTGCAGCTTCCTGATCTGCCGCGGGATTGCCTTGGACCACTCAGGCAAGATCAAGTCGACGATCTTGTCCGACAAGGACGACCATTCGATGTCTGCTACGTTGGAAAGATACTCGAAGCGCCTGGTAAACGCTCCCCAGGCGGTCGCATCGTCGGTGACGGCCGTGTCCTCATCCTGAGCCGAGGCTGCGTGGTTCCGCAACTGGCGCTCAGCGTGGCGTGAAGATCGAGCCAGGCGGAGCTCGTCGTCTGGGTAAAGTGTGTATATGAGCAAGCCGCCTAGGAGGAGAAATGCAGGCGTCGCGAGGGGACCTATACCGATTGTGCTCCGTTGCCGCTGGCGCTGTCGGATAGAGCTGAAGAACCCCCGAGGTCGGTTGTACGCCGGGGCCGGGCCATTGGCCAATTGCAAGTGGCTTTGCTTGCCACGGATGGTGATCAGTAGTCTCCTACGCCATGCATGATCCAGTTGTGATCCCTGGAAAGTCCTCATTGTGCGTCCTAAGTCTCCTTAGAGACTCATGGTTGGGGTAAGTTTTCTCGCGAACATAGTTACATTACCCGCTAGGTATACGCCGCGCATTTATGCCACGGTACATAATGAGTGTGTAAGAGTAAATAAAAACATCCGAGTCTGGAATCCCAGAAAGCTAGAAGTTGGAGGCACCTATGACATCACCTGCCTAGAAGTATGCATCCAGGCAATAAACTTACTCCTCTTTCAAGTGTATGCAGGTAACGGGGCCCCCTTAAGTACATAACTTAGGACCTAAGAGAGGTTAGGTAGCGGGAGGTAGGTTAGGTACCTAGTCACCTCCTAGGTATGAAATGGTGAAACTACGCTCTGCGAATCAAGTTATACAAAGTGAATAACCACAATAGAACAGTCGGGAGATGCTTCTAGTCGCTGATGGCTACCCGCTTCAATCGACTAAGAATTCTTACAGGTTATTCGAAACGGGCAACATGACATGCGGTGTACTGGAGATGAACTAACCATAATCAAAATCGGGCAGGCGCTGCAATGAGAACCCCAAGCGTTTTGTGAGGGAAACGCTCGAGTGTATAGAGAAAATTTCAGAGAGATTAGTCGCTAAAACAGTGTTATGCATTAATTGAGCATTATCCGAGGTAGGCACGCAAGGTGACCGCAGCTATCCGCAGTTGCAAGACGTCAGCTTAAATCGGGTTGCATGTGGTGAAGAAGAGAAGTAGAGGGGGAAACTTTGAGTTAGGGAGGTTGTTGAGAGTGTAATATAGGAAGTGTCCTACCTTATTACTTGTGATATGGGAGTTATAAGTGTATAATTCCCTGTGTGAGAGCGGGCGAAGCAAATGTTCGTAAGTTTTGCGGGCTAAAGTGTGAGCTTTCTACGGTGATCGGATGTGTTACATAGTAGCTCAAAAGACAGACTTGTTAAATGGAAGTTAACTGCTGCTTCCAGCGGATTGATGCGGCGTGCGCGGGCTTATATGCAGCGATTAGAGCGGGAAGTTGACTGGTGATAGTAAGGGAAGTAGTTAAGCGGAGAGAAGTTGGTGGGAGGTTAAGGAATAGAAATACGTAAGTCCAAAAATGAGAAGGAAGGTGCGTTTTACACGCCGGTGTTTATTGTTTGTTGTTGTCCTGTGGTGGCTAGTCTTCCCGGATGATTTTGGCTATCTGCCACTTGTTAATCGAGGTGAACGTATCGGCTGGAGGATTGAGCGTTGCAAATGGGTTGGTTGCTGTCGTAGGGACTCGGCTGAAGCCCAAAGCACTAAAGCCAACAGGAGTTTGAGTAGTTGCCGGCGCCGTAGTCGCTGGTGCTGTAGTTGTTGGTGTGTTGAGCATGTTGTCTACTGATATACGTACTTGGTCTACTATGCTTGGCTTGTTGATATTTGATATGTTTTACATGTTGAAAAACGCCCTCCTCGTGTGTGGATTACATGTTGTACATGCAGTAAGGTTTTCGTAAGTTGCCTCTGATTGCTGTTGTTAAGTGCGGACGGGTTGCCTGAATTGATGTCTAATAGTTGTGTAACAGCGGCTTGTGTAGAGGGCTTGGAAGGGTAGTCTTCTATTCATACGATAGTTACCTAACTATGGAGTCAAGGTGGCCTCCCAGATCTCTCTCCTGGCCTCCCGCGAAAGGGATTTAGTTCAGTTCTAACACTCTGAACAGCCTCACTTCCTTCGCTAGGTATCTCCTCTGAAATCAAGATATAAATTTATGCGGGCCGTATCCATGTGGTTATCTAATACTGCAACCCCATGGAGTACTCGTCGGTTCTAAAAGCGGCCAGTGGACAAGGAATGGGGACACAGGCGGCGGGGTAGACGGCTCGGCCCGCTTGGTCATGCTTCTACTTCCTAGGGATAGTCTTTGGCCCAAAGAAGCACATGTCTGAGACATTGAATAGATTGATCAGTTGGGGGAAAAATTTGCGGTTTCTTGTCCTTCTCCTCAATTTGTGGTTCCCCCCCCCCTCGAAACTGGAAGAGAGAAGCTAACGCTTGGCTGTTAGCGTCTATGATGGGCACCGAAATAGGGACTCAAGATCCTGGGCCACACGATGACGGCAAGGAAAAGCAAGCATGTAGTGAGGTACTGGCCGATGAGGAGGAATACACCACATTCTCTTCTGGCATGCGGGTATTCCTCGTCATTTTCCTGGGCGTAGTGACGGTCCTGTCAACCCTCACGGCCACCATCTACTTCCCCTTGATTCCAATGCTCGCTAGCCAACTCTCCGTGTCAGTCCAGGCAATAAATCTGACAGTCACGGTGTACGTCATATTTCAGGCTGTGTCGCCAGCCATCTTTGCGTCCTTGTCCGATTCATTTGGTCGCCGGCCGGTGCTTCTCGGCATCATCTTGATATATGCTTCCGCAACGCTGGGTCTCGTCGTTAATCATCAAAGCTATGCCGTGCTTGTTGTCCTCAGAGGCCTGCAGAGCATTGGTGGCTCTGCGACATCGCCGCTCGCGTATGGCATCATATCTGACGTTACCGCAACGTCGCAGCGAGGCAAGATGCTGGGTGCCATGCTGTCCATTTGCAACGGAATATCAGCCGTGGGCCCTGTCATCGGAGGCGCTGTGGCACTGGGAACAAGTGGTGTGACCTGGGTGTTCGCATCTCTGCTGGTTATCGCGGCGTCATGCTTCGTAGTGGCTGGCTGTGTGATGCCCGAGACTGCACGGCGTATCGTGGGGAATGGGAGCAAGCCACCGGCTGGCATCCATAGGACGTGGTGGGATCTTGTCCGGAGTAATGCTCCCTTCCGTCACCAAAAGCCTGATGTCGAAACATCCCGCCCACTGGGACGGTTTTCCCCTGAAGAGAACAGAAAGCGATGGACTATTTCCACAGCTCTTGGCGCATTTCGTATCATTGCAATGCGCGATGCCGCTGCTATCCTCTGGATGATTGCTACGTCTTATTCCGTGTATTACACGTTTCAAGTTGCCATCCCGGTTATATTTTCTGAGTTGTACCACTACAACGAGCTGCAGATAGGGCTCGCACTCTTGCCAGGATTGGTCGGAATGACTGTAGGAGGCTTCATTGCAGGGAAGCTATTGGATAGCAACTACGCTCATGTTGCAAAAGCAAATGGGATCGACGTCAGCCACAAGAAAGCCCATGACCTGTTCCACTTTCCGGTTGAAGCCGCGAGGTACAGGAACTGCTTTCCCTTCCTCTTCTTGCAACTATTCCAAGTCATTGGATACGGATGGGGGGTAACGTATCATGTACACCCTGCAGTCTTGATCATCCTACACTTCCTTATCTGCGGCGTCTCGACGTTGTTGAGCCACACGGCAAGCGCTCTACTGGTCGACATATTTCCTGACCAGTCCAGTACAGCGTACGCTGCGTCGCAGGCTGTGAGGTGTGGGCTGTGTGCAGTGTCTGCTGCCGTATTGCAGCCGCTGATTAATGCGTTCGGAAGAGGTTGGTATTTCACGACATTTGCTCTTTTTGTTAGTCTCGGTGGACTGCTCTCAGTTGAGATAAGTCAGAGATGGGGTATGAAATGGAGGCAGGCGAGGTGTACACCCCCGGTCGAGGATAGTTCAAACTCCGGGCCTATTCCTTAGATCGCATTTACAGCAGCTCCCGCAGTTCCCGGTGGCTGGCGAGGATATGCTCCTTAGATGGCACACTGTACAACGGCCCTTATTAGATCGAAAAAAACTGACTGAAGTCTATGTGTCGATACTATATCAAGCTACTGTAGGGCCACAATAGCGCACTATGACATATCATGGACGACCATAAACGTCTCGCATAAAGCTTTCACATGTCCTATTGATACTCGGAGCAGTCCGTCGCCTTGTACTCTAAATCAGCCCATCAGCCAAGTGAGGGACGATACACGCGCCCGTGATTGATGGGTCGATTCGTGGGTCGTATTTGTCAATGCCTTCGATTGGGGCGTATTTCTCGCAAAGATAGCACATGTTGTTGTACGCACTACAACACACGTAGCCGAGTTTAGCGATGACATATAGATTGCTTGTTCTTATAGGCAATTGTACTCACGTTTTTCTGAGCGCGCTTCCGGGGTGCCCAGCAGAGTAGTTGATAGCCCCCTTTAGACTGTAAAGTCTATTTCGGTCGTCGAATTGGTCGGCTGGATCAGCCGCCGGGTAGTTTCGTAGGTACTGTCTAGTGTAAAGCTTCGATCTGAAAACAGAACTGAACTCGCATCTCCAATGGCCCAGCTCCATCTCGTTGTGGGCGAAGTAGGACCCCGCGTCAAAAAGCAATGTCTCGCCTGTCTCCATGTTAATGCCCATGTTGCCCTCCCACAAGTCGCCGTGTATTATACAGGGCTTGATGGTCTTTCCGTCGGCCTGTAGTGGATCGAGTAGGATTGGGATAACCTTTGAAGCTACCTGATCGATAGCGCGCTCGAATTCCGGCCAGGGGCCATTCCTCTCCAAGTCGAGCTTGCACACACCGAGAAGCATGTTCTTGTAAAAGGTTGCCCAGCTTTCTTCCCAATCTACAACATGCGCTCTATCCCCATCGCAAGTCTGAACGTGGAATCCAAATTTGCCTGTGGGAGACCGGCTCACTCTATGCATCTCGGCAAGTCTGGCTGTGAATTCAGTTGGCTCTGGTGGTGTAGTCACATCCATATCGACGAATTCAGAAAGGTAGAAATAAGTCTCCGGCTGTGGAACATGGTATTTCCCGAAACCGTAAGGCTCAGGGATGAAATCCGGCTGTTTTTCGTAGATCAACTTCGAGGATTCGTACTCTCCTCGTAGCATGATGCGGCCGGTTTCTCCGTATGCGACCTAGAGAGCGGACATGTCAGCAATAAAATGCTCACTAGCTCTATAGTATGAGCACCAGACCTTGACAAAAAAGGTTCTCTCGAAGCCATCCTCCTCTACGCCAACCAACCTTCCGGTGATTGTCCAGGCACTAGTACCAAAGTTTTCAACCGAGACGAACCTGACTCCCTTTGGTAGGGCTAGAGACAACCATTAGAGACGTTTTAGCGTATGATTTTCTGGAAAGCAATGCATCGAACCTTCAATGACGGCCTGGTCGATTGGGAACGCGCCATTGAGTTGGGCGAGGATTTGCTTGATAGTCAGTGGTGAAGCCATAATTACTCAGTCGCTTCTAGTGTATGAGTAGATATTTAATAGGAAAGATGAAAAGACATGGCAGTTGGTATTTCTTCAAGGGGCCATGATATGGGATCATCTTTCCAGCAACCCCCCGTGGCGTCCGATCCCCCGCTCCAACTAACCTGGCTCCGACCCAGGCGTTGTTGGTTAGGTATTACTATTCTTGGACAGATCACCTTACTCTCTCGGGAAGTTGGGCGGCTAACAATAATATGCTATCAGTGCAATGCAACCTAAGGCAGGTTATGCTTGGCGAGATTGACCTCCTCTCATAGGAGCCTGCTTTTCTCGTCCTTGACGGCTCAGTACCTGAAAGTCAAACCAACATTTATCATTGCCTTGAATTATTGGACTACTGTTGGCTGCTGCTCCAATGTGTGCTTGCATCAGCCAACGGAGCTATGAACTAAACTCAAAACGACACCTAATTTCCCGACGACCCCGCGACTCGCTTGGCTCTCCAAAAGATACCGTACTTGCTTCTACAGCCAACAGATTCGCACACCATGGTCCGTGACCATGATTCGCTGTCCTATGCACTGGTTACTTGAACCATACTAATGCCTGCCATCTTGTGTAGTTCAGACGGACACTAGCCTACGGGAGGAGACGAAGCGATGTTCGGAAAGACCCAAATGTCCCGGACGAAGACGATTCATCCTCACGAGACCAGTCTCCCGGGCCGACCTCCTCCAAGTCCGGGAGTGTGACCATAATGGAGCGACAATCTATTGCATCGAAGCCCAGCCTCGAACAAGAACATGGAGTCGAAGAGCCATACCCGGATCCGCTGAGTCTAAAAGTTGTACACAGGCCACCGACTAACCGTCGTGTGGACATTATATTTGTCCATGGTCTTGGGGGTACGAGCCGAAAAACATGGTCGAAGCACGGCGACCCCAGGCTTTTCTGGCCTGGGACGTTTCTTCCTCTCGAGCCAGACATCAAAGAAGCTCGGATTATGACCTTCGGGTACAATTCGAACTTCTGGCCAGGTAGTGGAAAGAGCAAAATGTCCATCCTTGACTTTGCCAAAGATCTCCTATACGATATGAAGTATGCGGTAGATGAGACGTCTACGCCAAAGAGCGAGAACCTTCACATGGGAGAGGTTGGTGATATGCCACTGAGGGAAGTGGCTGGCTATATACTGATCTAGTATCAGCGCCCAATTATCTTCATCGTCCATTCTATGGGCGGTCTTATTGTTAAAGAGGTAATGGTCAAAACTTGTGATACACGCTTAGACGAGACCGCACTCCAGCACTTGACTGACCACGTGTTTTCGGCTGGAGTACTAGGCCTATATGCAAGGGCAGAATGATCCCGCGTATGCCGAAATCATCAAAGCAGTCTCTTCGATTGTATTCCTCTCGACGCCCCATCGCGGTACTAACCTCGCGGAGACACTGAATCGTATATTGCGGGTATCCTTCATTAGCAACCCGATGCAATATATTGCAGAATTATCCGCAGGATCGCAAACACTTCAGAAACTCAATGAGCAGTTTCGACACATTGCGCCTAGACTGCAGGTGGTATCATTCTACGAGACCCGCCCTACAGCGATGGTCAAGACTCAAGTGGTAGGCGGCCGCTCTTGATTTCAAGACTGCTGCACTGTCGGCCTTTACTGACCTGAATACTTAAAGATGGTTCTGGAGAAAGATTCCTCCGTTCTTGGATACCCAGGAGAGGTATCCAAGCCCCTAGACGCAGACCATCATGACGTCTGCAAGTTCGACAGCCCGGGTGATCCTCGATACGTCGCAGTCCGAAATGCCCTGAGGTCATTAGTTGGGAAAGCGGAACAGTCAAGTGAGTCGCTACCATATTCCAAACGTCTTCTCCTACAGCCCTACTGATAATGATGTTGAGACGTAGGCTACGGTGGCGAAACCAAGGACGCCGATCCTGGCGCGCAGTTCAGTTTTGAAGACTATCTGTCCGTACACGAAACCCCTGATAGCGACTATAATTTCTTTCGTGATAGATGGGTCTCTGGTACTTGTGAATGGATCCTGGATCATAAGGCGTTTACAGCATGGACCGAGGATCCGCATTATAAACCCCGAGTCCTTTGGGTACACGGAAATGCAGCTAGTGGGAAGTCTATCCTTTCGTCCTTCGTAATTGATCACCTTGTTCAACGCGGGTTTCCATGCCACTACTTCTTTATACGATTCCTGGACCAGAAGAAGCGAACCATAAGTATGGTGCTGAGATCTTTAGCATGTCAGCTCGCCAATTCTAATCCAGCTTATGCGCGGAGTCTTAGTCAGTTAGAAGCGGCCGTCGCGGATCTCAAGAATGCAGACTACCGGAGTGTTTGGCAATGGCTGTTTAAGCAGACCCTATTCCAACAGGAGGTCCAGGCACCAGTATTTTTGGTCATTGACGGCCTAGACGAAGCAGACAGTCCAAGTTCTATCATTCGACTGTTATCGGACCTGTCTCTGGCGAGCATACCTCTACGCATATTGCTTGTTAGCCGTAAAACTCACGAGATCTCTTCCGCCTTTTTGAAACTCGGGAGGCAGGTTCACGTGGAGACCATCCGCACGGAAGGCAACGCCGAAGACTTCAGATCTTATATCAGGCACGAGATGGATCTTGCTGGAGAAGACTCCTATCTAGAAGAAGTCTCATCAAAGTTGCTTGACCGAGCAAAGGGTAACTTTTTGTGGCTGCACCTGGCTGTGCAGAAAGTCAATAGCTGCTACACTAGACAGGACGTCGATAACGCCATGGACTACCTCCCCTCGGGAATGGAAGCCTTATATGATCGAATGTCGTTTTCTATCCAGTCGCAAGCTAAAGAAGGCGACCGCAGACTCGGCCGTGATATCCTCGGCTGGACCTGCTGTGCCCAACGGCCCATGAGAGTGGAAGAGCTTAGCGATGCTTTAGCTAATAATGGCGTCTTAGAAATTCATAGAACAATTGGTGACCTCTGCGGCGGATTTGTCACCGTTGATCACGAGGGAAAGGTAGCCATGGTACATGAAACAGCTCGGGAATACCTCACCAGGAGAAGCGACCAAGAGCGCCCGCTCGTTATTGACCAAAAGAGCACCAACTTCCAGCTGTTGAAGAGGTGTATAGCGCGCCTCACAGATCCCACGTTACGGAGCCAAATCAACCGGAACCAGCAGTCTGCGCTGCTAGACTATGCTGCGGAAGCGTGGTTCATTCACTTCGCTCGTTCGTCGATCTCCAGCCCGGAGGTCTTAGAGACTGTGGTAAAGTTCCTTCGCAGCCCCCACGTCTTGACGTGGATACACGTTATCGCCAAACGAAAAGAGTTGCAAGTCCTGGTTGTGGCCTCCCGTCATATGACCGATATCGTACTGAAAATGCGAGCAGCTGGGGTTGATGAGACGTTGACACAGCATAGGGCTATCGATGTCGTCGAGAGCTGGGCAACAGACCTTATCAAAATCGTCGGGAAGTTTGGCAATACCCTTAAGCAATACCCCGACTCCATATACAAGCTTGTCCCGCCATTCTGCCCAGAGGATTCAATCATGTACCAACAGTTTGGCCGAAAGGAAAGCCGGGCACTTCATGTCTCGGGTGTTGCAGTCAACACGTGGGATGATTGCTTAGCCCGATTCACCTTAGACAAGGGGGCAGTCGCTTCGTCTGTGATTGCTGCTGGAAGCCGCATAGCTGTCCTCAGCAACGTACGGAAAACTGGCTATGTTATTATTTATCGAGCAGCCACATTCGAGGAGCAACGGCGCGTCACTCACCCAGAACGGGTATTCAAAATTCAATTCAACAAGCTTGGCTCCCTTCTTGTCAGCTACGGCTACATCACCACGCGAGTTTGGGATATGACTACTGGGGAGTGTATAAAGACGGTCAAAAACCCGTCCAAACGGCCGCGACCGCAAACCTTGTTGTTTTCCTCAGACGGTAGCACCATACTGGTCGGGAGCGAAGACAGGTGTGTGAGATCATTCAACCTGGAGAATGCCAGTAACGAATGGACCACCGACGTTCAGATCGACGAACAGACACTCGAGAACACTACTCTGAATTTCCCCATGTGTTCTGCTCTAAGTCCAGACGGAAATATGATAGCGTTCGGGTATCGTGGCCACCCTGCCACATGTTGGGAACTGGAGCCTCCGATGCTACTCGGCCAGTGTAATATGGTGCTAGAGGCCGCAGACATGACAATTCAGGACAGCACGTGGGGTGAGGTTTTCCAACTCGCTTGGCATCCGCAAAATATCGAAATCATCGGCCTCAATCAAGTCGGCCTCCTGTTTAAGTGGGATCCATATGAAGAAGAACCCAACATGACATTCCATACCGGGGCGGACTATTTCACGCTCAACCAGGACGGCTCTCTTATAGTCACAGGGGATGCAGTGGGGACTATGAAGATCCTCGCGACCGCTGACTTCTCACTGCTTTATCAGCTGTCTTCCCAGGATCCGATCTCGTACATGTCCTTCAGTACAGATTCACGTCACATATACGATATCCGTGGGGCGTACGGTAACGTTTGGGAGCCAAACACCCTGGTGCGCCTAGCTGATAGTTCCGAGTACCCTGATCACAATAGTGATATGTACAGCGAAACAGAGAGTCTCGCCAAGTATTCTCTCAACATAGAACATCACTTTGCACGGGTTGACAGCGTTATTGCTCTTGCTGGCCAGACTGTTGGCCCCTTGTACTGTTATGGTACGGAAGACGGCGTTGCAGTCTTAGGGGAGGTGGGACGTGGTCAAGTTTGTGAACTAGAGCGGCTGAAGAGCTACATGTCAATAGAGCAAGTCGCTTGGAGTGATGATGGTCGGTTAGTTGGATTGGTGGATTTGACTGGGAGGCTTTCGATCAAACGAGTAACTAAAGCTAGCGACAGCCGCGATAACTGGGAGGTCCAGCACGAGTTTGACATTTTGATTCCCCCAAGCAAAGGGCATATCACCCAGTTGATATTCCATCCTGTTGGGAACGAAGTACTAGCCACCACTTCCACGACACTCTTCTCAGTCAACCTGTTGTCCCGGGCCCTTAGAGAAGAACCATTACCACCATCAATGGGGGAGACCAAATGGCTATGCCATCCAACAACGGTTGATTACCTACTTGGATTCGGGACTGCCTCTGTCAGACTATTTGACTGGGCCACTCTTCAAATAATCGAGACATATAGGTACCATCCACCGAGGAACCCGAACCATTTAACAGTACCTTCCACCTCGACTCTGCACAGGAATCCTCGAAGTTTTCATAAGGATCCTGAAAAGCTTGGGCGGCTGTTCGCCACTGTCGACTCTTCACACATATTATTGCAGATATCTCAATCAGCTACATCCAGCCAAGTCGAAACGCAATACTTGGTGTTCGATATCACTGAAATTAAGCTCAGCTCAAAAGCGGATCGGACAGAGTCAGGCGAGAGTGAGATATCATACGCATCAGTCCCACCGCATATTTCAAGTCGCATACGCGAGCCGCTGGCCTTTTTATCGCACCAACGACTTGTATTCCTTGATGTTGACCGCTGGATATGTACGTGGCGGCTTCCGATCTCGCATCATTCGCGTCCGCCACGATCTCGCGGCTCCGAGGCTGGTCTCCCGGATACTGAACAGTTCTATTTTCTTCCTGGAGACTGGGTTACGGCGAATGAGGCGTATCTCTGTAGTATTATGCCGGATGGAACTCTACTTTGTCCGCGCAACGGAGACGTGGCCACAGTCCAATCAGCCAGGCTAAGGAAATAAGGAACATGGGATGGTTTGAATAGAGATACTATGGGATGATTAGTTGTGATAGCTTGCTAGACATATCGAGAGCTCTGCAACATTATAGAGAAAAAGATACCCTCTATCGACTTGTCTAGCCCGCACTTTGGAAGGACAATGCGAACGGAAACATTAATTCTTCATGATTCTAAATACGAAAGAGCGACTACCTGTCATTGGAAGATATTATATAGATTGATATCGCATTGAATCTTGATCTCAACCTTGAAGCATGTGAAGGGGTCGGTAATTCAACCACCTAATTACGTACTTAAACATAGGTAAATACAGTACGGGACTGGATGCTGGGCGTCGACAAATGAAACGCGCTAGAGCTAGGGTCAATTGCTATTTTAGGCAGGTATATTTTAGGGCCTCCCGGCTCTCTCTTGTCGCATAAGTCAGCACAGTGCTTCCATTTGTTACCTACCGGCTGACGCCAGCCAGGAGCCGGATTGGACAGCGGGCAAAGCGGTACTCGCATGTTATAAATTGTAATGGCTGTCCCCTAATGCCATCGTGTTTGAAAATAGGGCTTGGGACCAGGGCTACCACCGTAGGTGCTATAAAAAGTTGTTGGTTGGTCTATAAGTCAATAACCTAACTAGGTGGTAGATCCTTTAACGTTATTAAAGCCTTCTGTATGCGGTAGGAACCCCCTGGCAGTTGAACGGCCTTATTAAAGAACCTCTGCGAAACGGAACAAAAAACAGCTAATTCTGGAGCCACTCGCCGCCTCTGAAACGTTGGTGAAGGAAACACCAAAATGGCAACTGGTGATGTTCACGATGCAAGGTACGGACTCGGCAGTGGGGTTCCGCCGACCCATCTTGCCGTAATTGTCAATTCCACCTCACCACAGCCCCAGACAGGTTAGGTAGGGGGCATGAAGATCACCGCCACCACAAGCCTGTAGAGGCTTGACTAAAGTGGCAGGCAAGGTTCTGTTTACAGCTCATCTAGACTAATACGTAAAATCCGCCATGGCATCGAACGTACTTCACAGCTTGTCTATCCTTCCGCATGCTCATTCGTTATATATTAGCTCTTTTCCTTCTTGTTAATACCAACTGACATTCACCAAGGCACCGCTCGTTACAACTTGGTTAATTGATTACTTTCACCTTTCAGCTTGACAGCCTCACTTAAAAAATCTCACCCGCCAAGATTCACCATGGCTCCCGCCTCTACCATTCTCGCCCTCACCGCCCTCTTGGGCACTTCGTTGGCCAGGGACGTGCCGCAGAATGTCCGGAACTTATACAACTGCATCAAGAGCAGGGGCGAGTGTTCCAACGTCTTACAGGGCGGCTTCTACGCCCTGGAAGACGGCAGCAATGGTGCGTAGACGTTGACCCTCGAGCACGGCACCATCCCCCACACACAGAGAGAACACCCAGTATCCCGATTCTCTACACGCGCACCCTACCAAATTACACGAAGACCGCGGAAATCTAACACATTTCCTCTTCCCCGGGGGGAGGGGGAGGGAGAGAACAGACTTCACCTACTGCGGTGACCGCCTGGAGAGCAAGGGCATCATCTTCCAGCAGGGGACGGGCGGCGCCCTGTCCGACATGGACATCGACTGCGACGGCGTGCAGGGCTCCCCGGCCGACGACGGGCGCTGCGGCAACTCGGGCGACACGCAGTCGGTGACGTCCTTCGCCGACACGGTGCGCGGGTACGGCCGCGGCGTCGACGACCTCGACGCCAACGTCCACCCCTACGTCGTCTTCGGCAACGTCGGGTCCACCCCGGGCTACACCAACTTCGACCCCCGCGCGTACGGCATCGAGCCGCTCAGCGTCATGGCCGTCGTGTGCGGGGACCAGCTGGTGAGTTGGTTCCTTTTTGCTCTCCTCTCCTCTCTCTTCTCTCTCTCTTTTCTCCTTCAAACATCTTATCCCCATCCATCACATGAAAAGTGTCTTGCATAAAATACGCATGTGCACATACAATGTATCGAAATATGCCCTGCGTAGTAAAGAAGTGGCAGATAAAAACTGACAAGAGGCCCTTCCCCTTCCCTCCGAGACAGATCTACGGCATCTGGGGCGACGAGAACGGCGACGATGGCCCCAAGGCCGTCATCGGCGAGGCCTCCATCTCGCTCGCGACGGCGTGCTTCGGGCGCGGCATCACGGGCAACAACGGCCACGAGGAGACCGACGTGCTGTACATCGCGTTCCGGGGCGCCGACGCCGTCCCCGGGGCCGACGGCGCCAGGTGGGACGCCGCCGACTTCGACGAGTTCGAGGCCAGCATCGAGAGCCTCGGCGACTCGCTCGTCGGCCGCCTCTGAGGCCCCCCCGCTCCTTGCGCTGAGAGGAGAGGGCGGGGGAACACTCGCCTATGGGGGAAGATGGTGGGCACGCGCTTCGCTGGGAAACCCTGTACTTGACTTAGCTTTGCTGAAAGTTCGGGTTGAGGCATTGCGGATGCGCAGTGAAAGAGATTGAGAAGTAAATTTAAGAATGAGGTCTCAGACTTAACCTCGTGTTCTCATGTACATTTTTGTCGCATCGATTACGAGAGTTATGACGCTACAGTGAAAGATGGCTCAGAAACATACCTTGGTTTTTTCACGGGATATTTCGTCGCGAAACGTCCGGTTTCCAAATCAGCTATGTCTTTATCTTATTATTACTATCTGTATATGAGCTCTAACGTAGGATAATTACATAATTACCACGCCGAAGAGACTCACCATGAACCTCCCTCTACGTAAGCGTTTTTTATCTTTCCTTCTTTTTTCCCCCCTCCCTTCCTTCAAGCAACGCCGACCTCACAGTTTCACCGGGTACCTCTTCCGCAGCCTCGTCCCGAAGACGCGCACGAGGATCGGGATGGGGATGAGCGCGGCGGTGATGAACCCCAGCAGGGAGGACCCCCAGCCGAGCCCGAGCGACGCGAACAGCGACGGGCCGGCGAGCGGAAGGAACGCGGCGACGACGCTCCGGAGCACCGTAAAGGCCGCGAGCCCCGACGCCGAGTACAGCGGGTACGCGTCGATGATGTACGCCTGTATCGGCAGGTAGATGCCCAGGATGGCGAGGCCGAAGGGGATCAGGCTCAGGATGGGCGCGATCCAGTGCACCTTGTAGTATGTCGTCCAGCCGTACCAGAAGAAGGTTATCGGACAGCAGCAGGCTGTTGGAGTTGACGTTAGCGGTGCCATCGGATCGTGTGTACCATGTCAAGTCGCGCGTATGAATGTGAAGTGGATATTGATAAAAACTCTTTTTCTAGAAACGGAAAAGCGAGGGGGGGGGGGGGGGGGATTAGAACCATGGGAAATCCGTTGACCTCTCTCGACATAAACCGGGACTGGGGATGATAAAATGGTGCAGATTGGTGCTTACCATAGTAAATTACGATGCTCAAGCGCATCTCGGGTTCGTAGACGCCGTTATTTCTCTTCGTCAAGCGCACGACTGTTCTGTCCGAGAGCACCAAGAAGCTCCAAATCCCGATCAGGTAGCCGAGCCCGAGTGCTAGATAAACGAGGCCCGTCAGGCTGGTGGGGAAGCCGTACTGGCCCTCGAATGTTGGGGGGATCGAGTTGAACATTAGATACACTAAGAGCATCGAGTTCATTAGTAACCTTATGCTATAAGCCCGGCACAGCGGGAGGGAAGCAATTACATAAACCCCTAGCGGTTAACTAGGGATAAATGGCAGGGAGAAAAGGGGGTTGGTACGTTTACTTACTCGTGCCGTAGTTGAATGCCACGTTAATAGACATGAGGAGGATAATTGGTGCTAAAACAAGCATCTTCAGAGGCCGCGTAAAGCCCTTAATCAGAGCGCTCGCCAGCGATTCTTTCGCCTGTCCAGGCTCATCATAGCAATTCACCAAGTCGTCCCTGCTGAGTTCCCTCCTCAACCGTGCGACTTTGCGATCAATCAGCACCTTGTGGCAGGTCTCGGGGAGATAAAACCCCAGCGTAGCGGTCACAATCGTGGACGGGATGAAGACGATCCACGGGTCCCAGCGCCAACCGATCGATCCCACGATGAAGGCCCCAATCAGCGGGCCCAGCGTAGGCCCGACGACGGGCCCGATACTCCACGCCGACAATGCCTTGCCGCGCTCGACGACGGGGAAGAGATCTCCGATGATGGCGCCACCGAGCGTCATGCAGCCCGCGCCCCCCACACCACAGAGGAACCGGAAGACGATGAGGGCGTCGAGACTCGGCGCCAACGCACAGCCGATATGCCACACGCAGAAGAAGGCGTTCGCGCAGAACAACACGGGCGAGCGTCCGTAGATCTCCGACAGCGGCGACAAGAACAGGGGCCCAACGGCATAGCCAAGCAAGAAGATACTTACTGGAAGGGAGGCCTTCGTGGTATCCGTGGTGTGGAAGTCGTCGCTGACGGCTTGGATCGCCGGGGCCAGAATGGACGACGAGAGCGGCGAGAACAGCGTGATGAGGCTTAGACAAGTCACGACGATCCATTTCTGGCGGGGGTCGAAGTTCAGAGGCATGGCCGGGTCATCGGCGCCCTCCCAGCCCACAACGCCATGGTCGAGGTCGGAGACGGGGATGACGGTTGGCGCAACGTCTTCTTTGACCCCGCTTGCTCTGCTGAGGATACGAGAGATTCTGCTCCGTTTGCTTACCCGGCTCGCTCCTGTCTCTATCTTGCGGATCTCGTCCTTGGTTTGGATGCCTTTGTAAGCGTGATGGTCATTTACACAGGGATCTTTCTGCTCTCTGAGTAATACTTACCCCGGTGATATATTCAATGTCCTCGTGGCCGATTTCACGTTCATCATCAGATACCGAGCGGCGGTACTTCTCACGAGAGTCACCGTCGCCCCCCTTTGTGGACATGGTGGCAGGCTTGAGTAAAGATTATGTGATTGGAGAAGTCACGGCAATATTTTTATCGGACAGAGACGCGAAACACAACTAGTAAACAAATCAAGTGGTATTCATCGAAGCAAGGCTCTGCCTTAATCAAATAGGGATTGATACCAGAATAAAAAAAAGGAAAAGAAGAGGAGAAAAAAACAGTTACCAAGGGTATCCCACCCTTTCATCGTCTGCGGCCCATGTTAGTCTGCAACGGCCCGAGGTCAATTGGTCATTAACCATTCTTCTTTGAGGTATGGGTGGGAGGAGTAGCTCGGGAGTAGCTGGAGGCAAGCAGACAGAGAGGCCAGCTAGAAGCTGATGGGGACTTCGGCCTCTCGCGTCTCGCGGGTCCTTTGGGCAGCAGGCTTCGCAATTTCTGTATTTGGTAGGGCGTACTCCGCAGGGCGTATCCGGCAGTATTTTCCGCTATCACCGGGGGGTCGTTAAGGATAACGCCGAACGGCGGTGCTAGTTGACGATCGGTCAACATCCTTGTATGCTACTATGTGAGCACGGCCATTCGTGGGGGGGAGTGTGGGTGCTGCCCGTGTAGCATCATGTACGTATGTAGTATTTCGATAATGGAGCTCCAAACAGTGTTCGGAGTATTCGTCCGATGCGTGTGCCATCCAACGATGACTCTTCACTCCTCGGGCAGCTGGTGATTCATAATCTTTTACCACGGCCCGGCTACGGTACGAATAGCAGCAACCGGCAGTTCAACACGGCGTAGTGTCCGGTACAGTGGTTTGTGGGGATGGTAAGTTGTATGTAAGCAGGCATGCGCAGCACACTGCATGTACGTTAGGTGTACTATAACGCCAAGGACCGGCGAGTTACATGGTTGTAGGTAAAGCTGGTATGCGCTGCGCTGGCCTCAGATCGGAACTGATGCGCTTCTCGGTCGATGGGGTGGATATCCGGCATCGGTCGCAATCACGTAACCAAACCCTGGGCAGTACCGAACATGGACATCGCATCGTGAAGAGGAGTACCTACATAACCCAGAGGGTAGACTATGCCTTAGTCATCCCGTCATAGTCTAACTTGCGTGCAGCCGGCCCGCTATCGTCCAACAAGGTACCCGGCAAGCGTTGGAGGTGTTGGCGGCGATAGGCCATACGGACGCCAGGCGTCGTCAGTCAATCTCATGACTATTAGGTAGCCTGATGCATCGGGGTTAACGATGGCATCGCCGTATCGCCGTTTGCTGGCAGCGACCATGAGACGTCGACGCCAACCCCCGAAGCGGTGGGCGGCATACGGCATACGGCATACGTCCTAAAACCGGTCCCCATGAATGCCGGGCCAAGCGCGGGTTGGGCAGCCGGTCGGCGGCATACGAACCAAATGAACCAATAACTGCTTCAGCCCGGTCCGGTGATACAGAGTTCAAAGCCTGGGTGGCGCACCGGTCGACCCGGAACAAGACGGTGTGGCGTGTGCAAGACCTGTACCGTACCGGCCGCCAGCAGAATAGGTAGAGATGGTGACTGTTTGAACGAGCTGACATCTGCTTGCTGCAATCATGAGCTGCAATTCTTATGTTTCCCAGCCCTGATTACTGATTAGCAAGGATATGAGAAATGGGCCACTCCCGGTAGGAAGTATTTACTACCTTAGGTACTAACTAAGTAGGTATGTAAGGACGTAGGCTACACAAGCAGGAGAGCAGTTCCAATGATCCTTTAGATAGTCTGGACGGGCACTATCCCATTTGGGCACCGCCTAACGTTACGTGATCCAACTAAAGCTATCGTGACAACGCTAGGTCTAGCGTCAACCTATTTATCTATTTATCTATTTATACACATAGCCTATGGGTAAGTTAGGCTTCATTAGCCTAGGAAGTACATATCCGTAGTATCGTAGTATCGGCCCCATCGAGACCCGCATCGAGACTCAACTCGGTACAGCGTGCAGGGACCACGAAGCTTGGCCAAGGCAACCCGGTACGTACTACGTAGCATCGGCCAATATTAGCGGCAGTCAGCGGGTGCTAGCGGCATTCAGGCTTTACTTTACATTTACAGTAAAGGCCACGATATTCGGTTTGCTGTCTGCAATAACAACCGCGCCCGTCACCTGATTTCGCTGCCGTTCCAGCATTCGGGATAGTAAAACAACCCCACCAACACTCAGCAATGCCGCTGCGCTTCACAGTCCCGTCAAGCATGTGAGCAGCTCTGCTTCAGCCACCTCCCGCTCCCCCTTCGTCTCTTCCCCCACCCCGCCGACTCGACCGACGATGCGCGGCCGCCCGTCGACATGGCCAACCAAGTAGCGTCGTCGCCGGCGCTCTCGCGCACGGAAACCGTCAACCTCGCCGCCCTGTCCCTCGTCTGCGTCGCCGTCTTCGTCCGGACCCTCGAGGGCGACGGCGAGCCCCTGATCGCCTCGCTCGCCCTCAGCGGCTTCGCCTTCGCGGCCACGTACGCCTCCATCCGATGGCTCGGCCCGACCTTCATCAGGGCCGGCCTGAAGGGCCGCGACCTGTCCAAGACCAACAGCACCCACGACCTGCCCGAGTGCATGGGCGCCATCTGCGCCATCGTCTACCTGCTCATCGTCATCGTCTTTATACCCTTCCCCTTCTACAAGGACATCGTCGTTGCTACTAGTGGTGGTGGGAACCGGGACGTGGTCATGAATGCCGAGTTTGTCGAGAAGGGGAGGTTGCTGCACAAGTTCCCGCATACAAAGGTACGTCATCGGTCCGCTGGGTTGTTGGCATTGGGGATGGTGTTTGGTGTTGGTGTTGGCGTGGCGTGGTGTTGATATTGGTGCTGGCCAAGGTCATGTTGAAATATACGCGGGAACTGACATAAAGCGTCCTCCTGTAGCTGGCCTCCTTTCTCTCAGCAATCATCTCTCTTCAGAGCATCACTCTTCTCGGCATCGGTGACGATCTCTTCGACATCCGCTGGCGCCACAAGTTCTTCATCCCCGCTTTCGCCTCGATCCCGCTCCTTATCATCTACTTCGTCGACTTCGGTGTCACCTCTGTCGTCCTGCCCACCTTTCTCCAGCCCTACGTCGGCCGTGAACTGTTCGATCTGGGCCCTCTCTACTACCTCTATATGGCTGCGTTCTGCATATTTAGCCCGAATAGCATCAATATTCTAGCCGGCATAAACGGTATCGAGGTCACACAGAGCATCGTTATTGCGCTTCTCCTGGTCTTCAATGACGCTCTATACCTCTTCACTCCGTATCCCCACCCCGCCACCGATTCTCACTTGTTCTCGCTTTTCTTTCTCTTGCCCTTCTTGGGCGTGAGCTTCGCACTGCTCTGCCACAACTGGTACCCCGCCCGCGTATTCGTGGGAGATACATACTGTTACTTTGCTGGCATGGTCTTCGTTGTCGTCAGCATCCTCGGTCACTTCTCCAAGACCTTAATCCTCCTGTTGATCCCTCAAATTTTCAACTTTGTCTATAGTGCCCCGCAGCTTTTCGGCCTAGTCCCCTGCCCGCGTCACCGCCTTCCTCATTTCAATGCTCGAACAGGACTGCTGGAGCCGAGTGTGACCAAGTGGGAGAAGGAAAAGCAACCGCACCCAGTAATCGCCCAGAGCCTGCGCCTACTGGCCCGGATTAGGCTCCTGTGGCTCAAGCAGGACGAAGACGGGCGGATAGAGGAGACGAGCAACTTCACCATACTCAACCTGTGGCTAGTCTGGCGGGGTCCGATGAGGGAAGATACTTTGGCCATCGAGATCACTATTATGCAGACGCTGGTGGGGTTATTCGGTCTGTTTGTGAGACACCGACTAGCTCTGTTGATCTTCCGAGAAGATAACCTGAGCATTCGCAGCGCTGTATAAGTTCCACCCTGTATATGAGATACCCCCTTGTACTCCATGTATATTACTATAGACTCAGGCCGACACAGGCATAGATAAGCTGATCCTCTCTGTGATGTACAGCTTCGAAATGATTCAAACGTGGAAATCGCAGTAAAGATTGTCAAGAAACGAGTGCTGACTATTTATCGCTACATGTTCTCGAGTACTTACTCTGCCGTTTATTTGGCTGTACAGGGCCCAGGTCAACGCTATATTTGATCACACGGCTCCAATTGATGACGGGCGGGCGTACTGGAACCCAATAAATAACTAACTAATTCCATACATGGTTTCTGTCCGGCCCTACTATATAGACTGTTTCCACGGCAGGATACCCCAGTCTGGGCCGATATACCCTACCGCGATTCGCATGGCTGAACTCCCCTCCTGTACTGATTGGTGTTGCTACCAGAGCAGTCCATCCTAGATATTGTCTATGCCCTTCCTGCTCATACGACCCGAGCTGCCACAGCTTCTGTTTTAAGCGGCTTCTACGCCGCTAGAAAACGCGTATGCCCGTATGAGGTCATGCAGACTCATCGAATCGCAACCGGCATCCCTCAGGGACCCGGCGAGGTCGAAGGCGCGCTGGTCCCCGAGGTCGATGCTGGAGAACACCTCGCGCCGCTTGCCCGCCTCCCACACGAGGTCGAGTTTCCGGGGCACGAAGGCGGCGCCGTCGGGCTGGCCGAGGACACGGCGGAGGGTGTCCGCCAGGCACGCCTGCATGGCCCGCCTGTCGTCGCGCGAGAGCGCGAGGTCCGCGTTCTCCTCGACCACGACGACGGGCGTGCGCTCCTGGACGCCCAGGCGCATCGGGTGGCTGAGGAGGCCCATGCCGTCGTCGTCGTCGTCGTGGTCCTGGTAGGCGGCGGCGATGCCCTGGACGAGGGCGGTGACGAAGTTGTGGAGGGCTGCCTGGCCCGGGAGCGCGTGCTCCGGCTCGAACTGGTCGATGGTCGTCACCGCCGCCCGGCTGAGCTCGTCGTGGCGGGCCTGCTGGTCCATGTGGTCCGCTGCGAACACCCCGTCGACGGGGTTGGGGAGGTGAGGCCCGTCGTCGCCGTCGGGCTTCTTCTCATCGGTGGTAGAGGCGGCATCCAACTCTGAACAGTGAGAGGCTAGAAATACGGGCTCCGAAAATTGGGGTTCCGAAAAGTGGGAGGCGGCATCATGCATGATGTAGAATGTATGTGCCCGAGTAACGTCGGGAACAGACGACACGAAGGATGATAGCCGGGAAGAGATGAGTCCGCTCTTGACAAGACAGTAGTTACGTGACCCGAGATGGCTTTAGAGAAAACATGTTATCCTTTCGAAAATAGTCGGTGGTCGAGACCTCACACCTTAACAGCATTTACATGTCATCCCTGGGTTCCCAGTCCCTTGCTTCCCGTACCCGACTAGTAGGCTTGTCATTGCCCTCGACGGGGGTTTCATCTTCTGAAAGACGCCGTCGAATCATTGCTCGTGAGACGCCGCCTCGTTTGTGAGTGTTGGTTAACCGGTCGGTCGCCGTGCTCAAAGGGAGAAAGAGCTATGAGCATAGGAAGACATGCCGTTTCACGGAAAACGAAGGTATTGTCATGTCAGCAAAATATTCCTTACGTACCTCCGGTTTTATATCTAGGGTTACCTACTTAGATAGTGAGAATTTTCCAGGTATATGGCCGATGCCCTTGCTTACTCTTAACATTAGACTGTTTAGCCATCACATAGACCACGAATGGCCATTGATAGCCAGGCAATTGTGAGTGAAGGCGCTTCGTATTAGAATCACAAGAAGCCAACCAAAACGATCTACCTATCCACTCTTACATGCTTTCTCAACTCGTTAATGACTCGGGTGATGAGCTTCAGGAACGGTACGTTTCCAGGCGCTGAATGATAATCCCCTTACACCCGCGTCGAGCTGTTGCCTGCTCGTCGTTCTGCATCCCACTGCACGAGTTTTCTTCCTAGTTTCGGGGAAGACCGATATGTCCCAAGTTAAGAGTGCCCTCTGGAAATCCATCGAGGCACTCTATCAAGTCGAAGCTTCCACGCTGCCAGCCCTCCTCCCCCCACCACTGTTCTAGGCAGATAGGCCTCGTCGTCGTCACCCCCCTGTCCAACAACACCCAGTCGATCAAGAGCCTCCAGGGGAACGCCACTAGCTCATTGGGGCCATTCGTGACTATGTCCCCCCTGACGATCGGCGCGGTCAGATTCCTCGTGAACTCGGCCAGCAGTGGGAGAATAGAACGTGAATGACCCTCAATCAGGGTGATCTCAAGCCTCGGCCACTCGGAGGCCTCGACCCTCTTCAGGGCGACAGATAGACCGTTCGACACGCGAAGCCTGAGGCGGTACACGGCCACCAGGAGGTGTAAGAGGAAACTTTCAAAATCGCCTCTGCGGTCGTCTGGTAACTGCCCCTGGATGGCCCCACGGACTAATTCAAATTTGACCCACGCCAGCGAGGCCGGCTCGAGGGAACCCTCACCCAGCAGTCCAACTTCTAGCCCAGCCATCCGAGAGGAATCTTTATTCGAAGCACCGACTTGTGATGGGGAATCCGCAGCACCATCTTCTTCGGTGATGTCATCTACTTGTGGGGGGAGTTCCTGCTGCCAGAGTCGCAGCGTTTCCTCCTGTAGTTCATCGAATCGTTTAATTATGAGAGCCTGTTTGTCCATGGCAAATACTGCACTCCCCTTATCAAACTCTTCTAAAGCTTGCTCGTCGTCGGGCGGAACCAGGGGGCCGAAGTTGTGCTCCTCTGCCACGCAGGATTCTTGCGATTCGGTATGATGATGCGTTGACGGCCTCGTTCCAGGGAGATGATAGCAAGTCAAATAATTTGGAGCGAATAAGAAGAGTAAAACAATCCAATTCGAGAGGAAACTTATTTTGGTCGGACTGTTGACGGGGGCATATCAGGGCTGGAAAGGATACTTCCTTTATAGAATCGAGCAGCTACCAAAACTGCTCGTGGCACAAACGCCAGATCAACTATCCTGATGCGACAACATCTATATCTCACATTCCCTAGATCAAAATGAAGTTTTACACGTAAACGTCCTTGCCTGCTCTGTGTAATCCGTCCGTTAGTTATTCGATAGATTAGTGGTGTGTGTATGACCAGTCGTCCGTATCCCTTGCATCCACCAAATCAACAAACAATCTTGGCCTCCTGTCAGGGCAGGAAACACGCCATATTGAGATGCCTTTTACCCTTATTTTTTCCCTTTTCTTTTCTTTCCCTAACAAGAGGCTTCTATTCCAAGCATCTAGAGTGGTCAGCGTCGAATGTGCAATCGTCATAGTTTTATTTGGACAGGTTCTGCGCCGCTCCCTATGTTCAGTTGCCTGGGCAGGTCATGTCATACAGCTCCATCCACGCGTGATACTCGAGTTTTACCCCGAAAGAATACCAGCCTGACATTTTTGTTTGCGTAGGTAAGGTATTACCGGTCCAAACCACGCACTCGCACCAAGCTCCCTTTGGGTGGCCACAGGTTAGGAGCAACAGAGTTCCACGCTCTTACTTGGTAAGTGATGGTACTTGACAGAGCGACCCGAAAACCCAACCCCTGAAGCCATCTATAGAGTCTCGCTAGGACTGAGAGTGAAATTGTATGGCGGGCGTAGACGCGCCCAGTCCGTTACCGCAATCGCCGTCCAATTCCTTTGGCCGTCGCTGTCGTGGGTCTCGTCAGCTTTACAATACCCTCCGTTGCCTTGAGAGTGATGCTTCTTTACATACACTACTGGGAACACATAGCTTATAGCAATATGCGCCTGAGTGCCGTCCACGTTGGGGACAATGCGGGCGGACACAGAACTACCCGCTTCGCTAACCTCCGAGTTCGTGGCGCATTGGCTATATTCCGAGGACAATGGAATGCCTGCCCCAGACCCTGTACAGCGAGCCCCGAAGGCTGGGATGTACAATTCCGCCTCCGGAGATCCATATTCAGGACTCGAAAAATTGAAGGCTGGCGACACTTAGCTACTGAGACCAATGGTATTTCTTGCAGGGTTCTCTATAGATGACACCGAAGTGTTGAACATCTGAGGCCTACGGCTACAGAATCGGTGTTGTTTGAGAGGAGATGGAGCCTTACCATACCAGCTAGTTGTCGGGGTAGCTGGATTCCCATGAGAGAGCCCGGCTTGCCATTGCGTTACATCCCAGGTGTACGCGCCAACGTCTTTCGGAACAACGCCCCCGTGGGCAGCCGAAGCGGCGACGAAGAGAAGTGAAGACGCGTTAAAGCGCATGGTCGGGTTTCTCTGACAATATACTCTATTAAAGACAATCAATTTAGAGGGACCAGTTGGTTTTTGACTACAAGAATGTTTCCCAACGCTGTGGCGATTTATCACCGAATCTGGTGTACTCTTCCAGGCTAAATCAATATTACCACGTTACTCCCAATACTGCAACCTAAGCACGCGAGATGGACCCATCTGGTCGCATAATACGAACTGGCATCGGGCTCAAATTGCGGCAAGCCGATAACTCCCAAGATATTTTGACCAATACATAATTCAAAGGCCCTGTTCATCGTTGGGCAACCTGCCGGTCCCGGACCTCTCCCCACGTGAGCTCGAATATCGGCTCTAGGACCGAGTGTTCAGGGCAGCTAAATATAGAGACGTGCGCATCATACATAAATAGGCTTGGCCTTATAACGAGCATCGGTCTTAGGTAATAGCGTGATCCCCACGTAGCACACTCGCTGTAGAAGGATAGCTTTCACGAGCTCGAGTTAGAGCTACACCATCAAACGTGACGCGGGCTCCTGTTCCACCAAAAGCCAGCTGAGGGATCATCTAGAGTAGGGACAGATCGGCGGCAGTCTGTCGAATCATGTATCCATATTACTTCAAATGACTGATTGTGATACGGGCCATGGCATTGGCAGACTTCTCTCCTGGTACGGGGGCAACCCTTATTTACCTCGAGAATGTCACAGCTCCCAATAATATAGTTGTAGGACAAATGTTCTTGTCCCGATACATTCAGGCCTCGTGATATATTCGGTGGAACGCAACACGAGCTCTACTATCGGCGGAGTAGTATACCTGGTTGTCAGGTGCTTGCTTTTCTGTCCTCGACTTTGTCGCCTCCTACTTACTGCCTGTCCGAGTCCATCCCGAGATCAGAACTTACCCGCTCGCAGGGCTGTAATACACCGTACATTCCGACATGAAAGCTTCTGTCGGCTCTGAGGCGTATTCCACAATCGGAGTGACCACAAGATGCTTTCCGTTCAAACTCTGAATTGTATAGAATTATGAAAAGGTCAACTTGTCTCCCCACAGCGGAGTGCCCAGCGTTCCCTAGCACCAAGTGTCTGCTTAAAATGCGTACGTACATAATGAGCTTTGGTCTACACGACAAAGTTCATCGATCTGTCTATTTCTGTTCCCTGTTCATCAGAAGCTGAAGTCGTCAACACATAGTCCATCATTCATGGTATTATGAACCGGCATAATAGGGCATGCTCATGGCATTCGAAGACCCAGTTAGTCTAATACCGTCAATACCGTTTTCAAGGCTGCCTACTAATACACCACCCGCGAGGTTTTTTAGCCTCTCCTTAGCTGATTCTGGATATATCCCACATAAACATAGTCATCGATCAGTGTCATCCGAGACTCTCACATCAAGGGCAGCTGGTCTTATCTCGACTGGGTTTGATAAGAACCGAATGATAAATCAACGCGCGTCAACGAGCTACACAAACCATAACCAACCCACCCGCCTAAGCCACACTCGTCCGTCCACTTCACATACGAGCCCAGACGGACGGCTCCTGTGACACAAGGGAGTGAGTGGTCAACTCGATATTCGGCAGCAGAGTACGTACAAAGACATCACCTCCCTGGTGTCTTCATCCAGTGGCAGTGGCCGAACCCGTGACACAGCCAGCCCCCAAACGGCACTTACACGACAGCCCGCATAATAACGCTGCCTTGTTTGCGCGCGTACACACAAAGCGCTGGACGAAAGTTGTGGCTGACATCTATCTAAGTTGGCTGCTTGGCCGGCCGGCCGGCGCTCGAGCCAACATAGCACAGCACACCTGAACGATTTGAGCTGGCAAACTTTTAATCATCTCGCTCGCCTGGATCCCTCTCACCCAGCTTTCCCCCACTACCCTCCATCCGCCTGTCTTCCGGCGCTGCCACCAATACCAACCAAACATTCATATTCCCCCCACCGAAAACGCCTTGCTCTACACGACCGACACCAAGCAAGCCCCCTTCACAAAAAAAAAAAAATCGCCGCAGCCTTCCCCGCCGAAATACGCAAGGTCCTTAAAAATCCCAATACACCCACCTACCCGCCAACTCCCAACTTCACCCGCGGTAGACTAGCACACCGGTTGTCTGTCTAAACATGGCCTTCAGCGCTGGCTGGGTCTGTCCGTCGATGTCGCCCACCCCTGTCCGTCGGCTTACAAGGTACCTACCTACACTAAACCAAAACGGCTTCCCGAATATGCGTGCGCAATCTCAAGATAATCCTTTTACCACCAATCAGACGCCGCCATTTCGACGGGGTCGCTTGGGCCTGCTGGAGTCCGCGCCTCACCGGCTAAAACAGTCGTGAAGCTAGGTACCTACTATGTACCTACTTGATTGCCCGCTCGCTCTCCTTTCCCTTTGTCCAGCATAGTCTCATAACGTCACCGAGTGTCAAAGGAACCCACGGGGGAAAAAAGCCAGTGACATCACAACAGAACATCAGGGCCACTAAGTGGTAACTTTGAGATTTCCGCATTTCTCAATGAAGAGCTTGCTGACCCTTCTGGGCCAGGGCTTCAATACCGAGCTACGTAATAGGCATACATTGGAGGTTTTGGCCTTGCTCTTACCTGCGCATTCCAATACATATAATCCCTCGTGAACTCCTTTTTTACCCGAGGGGTGTGCGCCACTTTTTAGTAGTACATATAAACCGCCTGACGGTTTTTTGGCAGCACGCTGCTGCTCTTTCGTTTCGACGCCGCCTTCGCAAACCGGGAAGTGCCCGCCCGAATCATCAAGTTGTTACAACGCCAGTATCTCGATTACATCGTCATCGTCGTCCCGCCCGCAATTCCAGCAGAAACAAGCCCAGGTGCATTGGACCGCTCACATGGAAGGCGCAAGTGTATCGAAAAGTCATTATGCTGTCTTATGGACCGTGTCAAGCGCCGCATGCCTGTGGCCCTTCCGATTGTACACCATGACGAAAGCCATATCCTCCAACGCCGGGCGTCAAAATAACCTTGAACCATCATCACGGCCACTCGGCCGGATTCGAATATCCCCTTTCCATAACTCCTCAAGGACGTGATGAAAGAATCGCCTAGAATCAGGGCTTGGATGTGCACATCTGGCATCCTTAACTCTCTATACAATAAAGATGGGTCCGAATGGACGGGCGCGCCTGTTCAAACATCTGCACCCTTATCGTGGACTGGAGACTCGGACATGATGATGTCCGTGTTGATGGCTGACTTGCCTTCCTCCATAATTGTGGGGGGCGCTTTTAACGAAGCCGATGATTTCGCAGCAGCCGCGGCCTTGTTCATCCTGCTCTTGGTATAGTCACTCAAACTCAGCTTCTTCTTCACAGGACTTGGTTGCACTGCGATGCCGTTGACTGGTTGGGCTACCGATGGTCCGAGAGTATGGCTTGCCGGGAATGGCGATGAAACGATGCCGTCATTTGCAGACACGGGTGTCGTTTCTAAGCTTCCCACGGATGAGCTGTTGAATGCGGGGACTGGAGGTAGCTGAACTCGAAGTTCAGGCGATTTCGCCTTCGCGATTTTTGGTGACGTCGACTCCTTGATGAGCGCGGTTTTGATGCCAGGAGGCGAAACAATTGGAGCGTCGACCATGGGCGTATCCTCAGATTGATTTATTATTGGGGAACCTTGCCCGGTCGCTGCGATGTTCGCCGTTTCAGGTGTTGGCGTGGTCGATTGATTTGTCATGGGACAGTCCAAGTCCATCTTCACCAGGGCCGATGCTACTGAAGTTGGAGATGGGGCCACACTAGTGCGACGCGAGTCGTCGGCTTGAAGCCGATGTCTGCTTTCCAGTAGCCGCTTGGATAAGGATACGACGCGCCTCCTCGGCCTCTTGGTCTGTAGGCTATCACAAAACCATGCACCATCCACTGGATCTGTCTGCACGGATGCATCGCGATATTCTGGACGGGGGCCTACTGATGAATTGCGTGGTGGAAGCGAGACTGAATCACGGCTGCGCCGCTTGAAGGGGTTCCCAGTGGTTGGCGATATCGCGCTGATAGGCGAGCCGCCCGTGCTGCCAGAGGTACCGGCATCCACGTACCGAGCCTCTGTAGCATTACCGCCCATTGTTGGGTTCGTCGACGTGCTTTTTGATTTCGATTTGGCCGTGGTGCCTGAACCCCCGCTACCATTTCCATCGGAAGTTCGCTTTTTCTTCCGGGGCGGTTGCTGTTGTTCCATACGGCGAAACGAATCTTCAACCATTTGAACTTTGCGCTTATCTCGATCCGTTAGCTCGGTCAAAACACCCAACGTATCAAACGAGCCCTGACGTGGCGCTGGCGTCATATCACGACTCGGGGGTTTGCTCCGCGAAGATGCCGAATCGTTGTCCACACCATCTTCGGCATGACCCTCACTTGGTGCGCGGCTATTCGTCGCTTGGCCAGTACTTGTCGGGGAGACATTGCTGGCTTTGGATTTACGGGCCTTCTTATGTTTCGGTGCTTTTTCCCTGCCCTGCGATCGCGAGATGTAGGTCCGGTGAAATCGAGCGAATGCACAATCGACGGTGAGTTCGCAGGCGCATCCGCCATACTCGGAAAGTATGGTATGCACCCAAATGGCGATACTCTGATAGGTTTCCACTTCCTTTTCGTTGAATTCCGGTTGCTTATCAACATCATCACTAAGACCCAATAGTTGTAGCCATCGTCTTGCTACGTCTTTCTGTAGGTTAAACTCCCATGGTATTGTTATTTGCTCATTTGCTCTAATAGGTCGATCGCTCACAAGCCAAAAATGATACTCGGGCCCATCTGATAGGTATGTGTCCAAGGTCGCATTTGGCTTGCAACTGCGGCGCACGTATCGAGCCTGTGAGCCTTCTTTCCGGGTGTCAATATATAATGGAAGCATTGGATGAAAGAAAACGAATGGTAATGGAGAAGAGAGCTCCTGCCAGCGATTACTCGACTCTTGACAATAATCCTTTTGAATGCCAATTTGGCCATTGAGCTCGATTAGCGGAACATTCTTATCAACCGCCAGGGTAGAAGCTAAATATTGCCAGTGAATAGTTGTATCGGATCCCACTGGCAGTTTTTTCGACTGAACTTGGGGTGTAGCCTTGATAGAATCGATATTGGCCGGCAAAGGTTGAAAAACATCACCGTAACCACAACCTGTCTCTTGCCGTAGCTTGTCGCCGTCTCGCAACCATGACGAAAGTATGTTAGATATTATCAAACTCACAAACGAATTTGTCTGGACGATGGAGACTTCTCGATCTTCTTTGTATAGATCCATAAAACTACTCGAATAGTTATGGACCTCGAATTCATGGGGGAGATCAGAAGGCGTAGTCGCCGGACTAGGAGGATGACCGTGTGAGTTTGTTGTCTTTTGGCCATACGAAGGACTGCGTTTGGCAGCCTGGGAGCTGATGGACTGGCTTGGACGGTGAACGCTCTTGGATTTTTTATGCTGATGAGTATGAACGGGGTCGTGAGGTTGTTTATTGTTGTTTTCTGGGCCTTGATGGCTGTTTAATCCGAGATCCGAGGGCCTGGCCTTCTTTTTCTGGCCCTTGGGTGGAGGCCGTTTCGTGGCTTTTCGTTCTGAAATTTCCGAGTGGATTCCCTTGGTTTGCCGCAGAATCTGACGTTCGTTGGCCCGTTGTCGATCCAATATTCGCGGGTTGCAGTCCACACAGGAATGATTGAAATCTTCTCGGGTAACATCAACCTTGTTGAAGGGGTAGTAGCACTCGATATGCTGCCATGTATCGCAGAGGTCGCAGTATATCGTATTCCCGTCATCGTCAGTGAAGTCGCATATACATTTGATTGTATATGGTTCTTCTTCTGCCGGCGCCAAAGTCTTGTTGGGCACATCGTGAGGTATGGCGGATGCGAAATTGGGACTAAGGACGACCGTCTGACTCGGAGTCGATGATTGCGTCAGGAGTGGAGGGAGCTTTTCTGTCATAATCTGACACACACCTCACGAAGTGAGATGTCGAAGTGGTCGTGGGCGAAAGATTTGATATTCAGAAAGAGGATGGCATGACGACGAATCGTGTTCCGACGCGCAGATGACAAGGTCCTCAAGTGCTGTCGAATAGCGAACCGACCCGGACGAGTGTCATGCGTCGAGGGTCGCGCGGGTCGCAATTGCCAGGAAAGCAGTAAAGAGGTCAGTTTTGGCCGAGACAAGACTCGGTGCGGTGGCAATGAAGCGGCGGGTAGCGACACAAAGAGTACGATAATGACAAAAGAAACACCGAGGTTTTCAGACACGGGACAATACAACAGGTTTCGCCGGAAACACGTTGGTGTTGTCACGAATACCGTGCAAGAGAGGCGAGGACCGAGGGACGAGACCAAAATCGTCGAGGGTCGCGGAGATCGTGGGAGGCAGAAAGGGCTCGACGAGGAGGGATGCGCCTCGGGCGAGAATGGGACTGCAGCGGGTCGGAAGTGAGAGGTGATTCGAGAGTGAGTAACGTATTGTCGGTTCCGAGAGATTCGAGACGTTGTACCCGGGGGAAAGGAGTGTTTGGCGGCGTCGATTGATGGTTCCAGGCGGGAAAGGAGGAGGGTGAAGAGGAGGAAGAATGCGAGGGACAGGCGAGTTGCGTGTGTGTGTGCGTGTGCGTCTATTGTGAGGGAGGAACGGGAAACCAACCAAAACAGATTGCTAGGTAGAGACGAGATTGCCTACTACAAGCTAGCCTAGTGGACTAACCTACCTATTACTTAGGTTGGTAGCGGTCGCGGTACCGGTAGCAGGCAGGGCGAGAGGGAGCCAGAGAGCAGAGCATCGCAGCAGCGCTACAGCCGGCGGCTGCTGGGGGGAGGACGGACCCGGTGCAGGTGGAGGTTCCCAGCTGCCAGTGCCTGTACAGTGCCATGACAGGCATGGTACCGTGTCTCGACCGAGCCGGGAGGAAGAGGAGGACAAGGACCAAGGTAGACAAGGAATACAGAAAGGATACCTACGCCATGTACCCCGGAAGGTGGTATGTGCGTGCCGGCAGCGAGCTCAGGCAGGCTGGGGAAAGGTACTTGACGAGGTACCTCAGCTGCCTTACGGGGGGGGATGATGCACTGAATGCACTGGGTGGCCGGCAACAAACAAGAAGCCCAAAGAACTCGGTAACAGGAGAAGATTACTGGACTGCCAGTAACCAGTCGCGTTGGTGGGGAGCTGGTATTGCGAGGACAGAGGACAGCTCTGTGTTGCTACCACCTGCATGCTCATGCTCACAGACTACTGTGCATTAGAGGGAGATCGAGGGGGGGGAATCGAAACCGGCGTCGAGGGTACTGCTGTAGCTGTACGGATGGATAGCCTGAGCCTGTACGGTACCTAGCTGGCTAACAGTGCCTTAGGCGGTACCGCGCATCCAGTCAACCAGCCAACCATTGTGGGCTGGAGAGGTAAGCGGGCGGGGCACCTCACTCCGTACCGATTGGCAGAACGCCTCCCGCCGACCGGCACTGGGCTTGGGCGGAAAATGAAGAAAAGACGCAATATGCTTTACAGCAAAGAGGACGGAGAAGGATACGGACTAGGAGATATCTGGGGACAACAACAAGGAGAATGAATGCACACCATCTCGGGCGTGGACTGGCACCGGCCCATGTTGAGAGAACAGCCCAGCGGGAGGGCAGGAAAACGGCCGTACTTTGATGGGTATTGTACATCTAAAACACAGCGAGTTGGCTGAGTCGGCAGAATACATGAAAGGCGAGGGTGAGATTTGGCTTGGTATGGGAGGAGAGAGGGCAGAGGGGGCAGAGGGGAAAGAGGAGCTTGGAGCTTGAGTGCAAGTGCACGCAAGAGACATTCGGGCCCAGCACGTCAGGGCCCGAGGAAGACCAGCAGAGGGAAAGACAAGAAAGCCAGGACAGCCAGGGCGCCACGCTGCTGCTGGTCAGGGCAGGACAAGGCAGGACAAGGGTGGGGACAACGAAAAGTCTCTCTCGCAGCTCCACTCATTACCAGGCCCCGGCACAGACGCTAGTCCCAAGATGCAGTAGTATGTGGGCGGGCTGGCTCAATGTCTCTTATCAGCCAATGAGACGTCGTTCGCGGTTGCAGCGGACACTTGCATTCTTCCCTGTTCCTTGTCGGCACCCTTGTCGCTCAGCACGAGCCATTCCCAAGCCGACCGAGATTTTCTCCGTTGTCTGTCTCTCCAAATATTCATTCTTGCCTCAGGCCTCTCTCTTAGCTCTTGGCTTTGTTCGGAATGCCATACACGGTACACCTTGGCCCCCCTGGCTACATATGCCACCCGAATACGTGACGGCTAACTTTGACTTGACCCTGGCGAATCATGCATCGGCTTGGTTGACAGAGGCACATGCCGCTCTGCGGAAGAGGCCCTCCTCTCTGACAATTGAAAACTTGAAAGGTATTGATGCGACTGGAAAGGAAGCTTTGTCTTCGAACGCTTTCATACATGCTCATTTCCATGTCTGATGGTGGAGCGACGACTGATAGGCCTCGGCGGCAGAGCGGGCATGAGTTGGGGTATTTAGTAGGGCGCGTAGGGTGTGTTGGGTTAGGTAGCAGAACACCAGAGCATCGGTCGATGTTATCTTACGTGCAGTTCCCGTGATCTAGTAATAACATAGGAGACTAATAGAGGGAGAGAGCGATTTATGTCATGACTGAGAGATCGGAAAAGCCACTTTCAATTTTTATGCCGGTGTCGCCTCCCGGATGCCGTGTCGTCCAAAACAAGTATATGAGCGTTGGGGTGTTTGGGCATTTGGCGAAAGGCTGCTGTGCCAGCGCCAGGGCCGCCTGTCGCCCTAATTCATGCGAAGGGCTGTTATGATTACATAGCCGGACGATACTACCCAGGGTGATGGGTAGGGAGGCCGTCGTGGGAGCTCTTAACACGTGTATCGTGTAATAATGTAATAATACCAAGGTCGCGCAACAGCGCGGTCCCTGAGACTTCCAGGATACCTCGACGGACGGACTACTACTATGTATGTACGGAGTAGGTATGCATGTATGAGCAAGATAAACGCCCCCGCTGGGTTGGAAGAGAGCTGCTGGTCTGTCTTGCCTGGGCAGATGACAGCCCGTTACGCGCCTCTGATTAGCCACGGTAAGCCTCTTCTGCGCTAAAGGCGCGTTAGCGAATGGCAGGCAACCTGCTGTGTCACCTTTACTAAATACCTGTATTCAGTTGTCTTCGTCATATGATGATCTCTTTTGCCTGGCAGCCCGGAGTCGGCTTCTCCAGATGCCAAAGGGGGGGCGTAGGCCTATATGCGAGACCAACCATGATCGCAGTTTGGGATTTGTGCATACGCGTCGGACGCGAAACGGCCAACCCCCAAACGAGGAGTCACAGGCAGTGTCTCGGATGCCATGATAGCGACCGGGCTGCTGGACAAGGTTTCCGAGTGACGAGACGGTGTGTGGTAAAACCATGGCTGCCTGGGGGATCCTTTCTGTAGGCCGAGTCCCTCTGCTTATCCTTCATGTGCCATCGTACCCAATATTCGAGGAACAGGCCGTCGCCAGAGTTTATTTTTCATCACTCGGGTGGCGGACGACCGTGTTCATATTATGACGGTCTTCGAATGATCATCGCGTGACGGAATCTTGACACCTTGGATTGCCGTCTTGTCAGGCTCACCGCTCATCGAGCCGCACAGCCACGGCGCCTCCTCATCCAAGCCTGCGTTGCTGCCTGCATAATGTGCATGCATCCGTACCTATAGTATGGATCAGAAGCTCGAGAAACAAACAGGTGACCAGCCTAGTGTGATGAGACGGGGGGGCAGTGCAGACCCTCCAGAGCGAGATGTGTCGATAGGCCCTGCTCCTGATTGGCTACTTGGCTTCGGATGCATGAAGGTCCTGTGTATGTTATGAATTGGACGAATCATCCTAACATGGAACGCTCGGCAGCTTTGGTCTACACACCTTTAAACTTCATTGGCGCGAGTAGCCAGCCGCTGACAAAAATACCATACAGAAATGCCTGAAAACAAACAGCATCCAGACGACACGATATACATACAACATGAGATTTAGGTCTACGGATAGTACTTAATACTGGTGATAATACTACATAAATGCCATGGTAAATGACGATATTGATAAGCCTTCTTTATGGCATTGCACAAGGCAATGCACACAATGAAAACAAGGTGTATGACATCAAAAATTGCGAGGAGTACGATCCCGAAGGATAATACAGGACAGTTAACTCCGCGCTGTGCAATGCAGGTCTCCTGTCCTACCAGTCGAAATTCTGGAGCTTCAAATGGTCCCTCAAGGTAAGTATGAAGAAGAAAAGAAGAAGAGAAGACTGAGAGACGGGAGGGCGGACGCATATTTATAGGCCATCGAGGGTACGCTGGTGCCTGGCTGATTGTGGTGGGTGGGGCCTTCGCAAATTGGTGTTTGAAGTGAGCCGTTTAGAATCAGCCAATAAAAGGACGATATCTTTTTTTGTCTTGGGCAGCAGCGAATCATAAAATTCGATGCAAGACACGGCCGTCTGATTGGTTTGATAACCCACTAGGCACATTCCCATAGTACGTACCTACCTCGTAGGTACCTTCGCCAAACTCCAACGTTGGGAGTCCCTCAATGCCCGCCATTGATCAAGTAGTAAATGTGTAGGCTTTGCTTTGCTCTACGTCCTGCGTTTTCCAAATCGTCCATCTCTTTCAAATTGGAATGAACCAGGTATGGCGATGTCTCGGACGAAGTAAGAAACAATAATACCCCCTTTCCGTAATTGCATGGTTCGTGAGAGCCTCCGTCGAACGTTTGCCTACACGAACACGGTACTTTCGAGAAACCATCACTGCAGCAAGATAATATCTCAAGCACTTTTATACAACCTGCTGGGCTCGCAACTCTACATGTCTTCCTACCTTGCCGGCTCGATACCCTGATTCTACGGGCAGTTGGATATTATAATGACTTCATGATTGATTCCTTTAGGGGTCCAGGCCCCCTCCAACGTCCATCCATGCTTTTGTGCTTTTTAAAAAGAGCTAGTTTATGATACAAGCTGGGCACTGTCTGAGGCAACTTTCGAACGCCATCCTCTACTCGTTGGAGAGAAGAATCGAGGTTCGGGTTGTGCCAGAGTTCGGACTGCTTCCCGCATTATCCAGCTTGATAATGTCCGCGGCCTAGTTCATCCAATATGTTAGCAACCCGGGGGGATGAAACGCGAAACTGCCAACAGCAGGGAGGAGCGGGCCATACCTTCTCAGCGATAGCATAAATGGCTGACTGGATATGTCCACCAGGAATCAGCGGCAATATACTGGCATCCACAACCCTCAGGTTCCTCGTCCCGTATACTTTGAGACTGGTATCGACGACGCCCCCGGCGTTGCGCGGCATCATGGCGGCGGTACCTGAGGGGTGGAATTCCGTACGCACCATGCTCTTTATGGTGCCCATGAGCGCCGTTTGGTTTTTCAGCTCCTGGGTCCCGAGTCCCGCCGGCGGCACCGGAAGCAGCGCAGCCATGGCATCGGTAGCAATAAGCAGATCGTTGAGCTCGAGACCCATCCGTAGAACCTCGCAGTCGAAGGCGTGCGAGCACAACCTCGGGTCGAGGATCGGCGGGTCGTTCTCGAATATCGAAGAGGAGCGCGCATGCACCGTGCCCCGAGATAGTGTATGCATTGCGCTCACGGCTAGCTGGCCCCAGGACGCTGTCATGAGTTCGTAAAGGGGTGCATCCCTGCGGGAGAGCAGTGCGCGTATCACATCTCGCTGTGCTGCATAGCCTGCGCGTAGCGTAGCGTCGTATGTTGGTGGGAGATGCTGGGTCGTTTCATTCGTGATGAAGCGAAAGAGTCGCGAGGGTATCTCACCCAGCGCCGGAAAAGCCACGGCGTTAACCATCGTCGCAGTCCACGGCCCTGTACCAGGCGTTAATCAAAAGTCGACTCAAGAATGACCTCGCGTCGAATGTAGCAGCATACCGGTGCGATTAGCGAGGTACTCCGCCTTGACTGCGTCCCGCGTTTCTCCTACGATGTCCAGGGCTGAAAATACACCAGGCGCCGTGTCTAGCAGCTTATCAGTACAGTATAGGATCCCATTGACTGGCCTTCTGTCCTCACATTTGTATACAGGCTGGACCATGGCGTGATCTTGCAAGTTGCTCCCGACGCCGGGCAGAGGTACCACGACGTCCACTCCGAGCCTGCGCAGGTGTTCAGCGGGCCCGAAACCGGAAATTTGCAGCAAGACAGGCGATAAAAGCGCCCCTGCAGCCAGAATGATTTCTCTTTTGCAAGAAACATTGTACCGGGGTGCCGTCGAATTAGCTGCTATCTAGAGACACGACACGTCAGCCGTTGAACACCACGAATAGCCCCCGACGTTGACTAGACAAAGTATAAGGGGAGGCTCTAGTGGATACAAGGCTTGAAATCAGCTTCTACTCTACCTCGACCCCAGTGACGGTAGCTCTCCCCGGTACACCCCCGTGCACCCGAGGCAAATTCGTGAATGTGTTGTTGGCGGCTCCATTGAAGATACGCGTAACGGTATGGCCGGTAAGCAGTGCAAGATTGGGACGAGAGAGGATAGGATCCAAGTATGCCGTGCGGGCGTCAGCCCGCGACTGGTTTTCCGTCGAGACGCTGCCCGGGACCAAGTTCGCGCCTGTCGCGTAACCACTGTTGAGATCTTCGTTCAGCGGGATGCCGAGCGCCTGAACCCCCTCGAGGAAGTTGTCTGCGTGACTCCGCATTAGTCCGACCACCCCCGTATGCGTGAAACGACTCGCGCGGACACTTGCATGTCTGGTTATAGATATAGCGCGAGAAGCCAACTCGGACCGGTCCCAACCTGCCGTGCTTGCCTCGCGCGGGGCTCATGTGTAGCGATGTGTTTGTATGGGTTGTGTAGTTCTCGGACTACGTCGTAAAATGCATCAGGTCGAGGTTACGCGCCCGAGGGGGGGGGGGAGGTGAGTGGTTTCTCGTACCTTCAGAAAATACGGCAGCAAATCTGTCCATCCCCAGCCAGGGTTGCCCAGAGTCTTCCAGGCGTCGTAGTCTGCGGCCGAACCTCTGATCCAGCACATGCCATTCATGATACTACTGCCACCAACCACCCGTCCCTGCGGGAATGACCGGGTTTTGTTGTCTAGGAACTCTTGAGGGGTGGTCGTCATGGTCCGTTCATAGCGAGACGGATTCTCTCGTCCGATGTTACCGGGCACTGTCACGTCTTCAGCCCGGTCATCTCTGGTACGCAAAGTCAGGTACGGCGGGGACAGCACGTTATCTTTCGTAGAACACATGAAATACTCACAACTCTCCGGCTTCCACGAGCAAGACGGATACTCGAGATACAAGTTAGCGGATTTGTGCTTGCGTGGAGGATCGGCGGTATGGGTTACCCGCGGCATCTTCAGACAGCCTATTAGCGACGACAAGACCGCCAATCCCAGCCCCAACGACGATGTAGTCGTAGCTATCCCGGAGAAGAAGCGAGCCATTAGCGCTGGGCGTGATCTGGATACCGGCAGCTGGCCAGAGGAGCGCATAAAGGCAGAGCAGACGAAGGCGGGAGAGCTCCATTGCGTGAGCTAGGTATCTCGACGATAGCGAGTGCGAGGCAGAATAACAGCGCGCTTGTTGGAGAGAAGCCTAATGGAGAAAAAGTACCAGGACTAACGTCGCTCGAGGAACGAACAATAGGGAATAGCTTTGGAGAGAAGGGGAGTGTAAAGCCGAGTTATGAAAGCGTGATTGGTAGTAGAGTGAGCAAGCGGAACGGGTGCACACATACGAGTAATTCCCATCATACGCGATCTTTACATTGTTTGCCAACTATGTATGTGGTACCTCAGATAAAATGCTAATGCTACTTTCAAGCCTTCTAAATATTTCCTCTCGGCGTTCTTAGCCTCCATCTAGCCCAGTCGAACTACTCAACTAAGAGTAAGCACAAGTGAGCGCCATTATCAAGCCTCAACAACCTTCCGGATAAGCGTACGTATTATACGAGAGATAAGATGATCGCCATCCATCCAAACATCTTCCTAGTTTGTCATTGCCGCTTCCTCGATCCTTTTGGCTACGTTTGTGTACAGAGCTAATCTCTCCCCACATTGGAAATGCCTGAGCTATTGTTCATCCCTTGCTTACCATCGTCATACTTCTCCATGAGAAGCCAGCGGGTTACACGGGGATCCGATGGGCTGAGGATTGTGCTCGTCGTCAGCCTAAGCGCGTCCGCCCTATTTCGAGATTCCATTCCAGAACGAACCCCCGCCCTCTCCCCGTAGCAGGTAGGTATTAGACCGGTATGTTAGTTGTAAGATATGGGCACAGTTTTTATGATCCCGTAGCATACCTAGCATAGGATTTTTATCTAGATAACTACTTTCGTGCATAGAGCCGATCATAAATGCTACAATGATCCGCGATCCCTCGCGTTAGGTCTTGTCCACGTGCCCCGGGCTTTTCCAGGGTAAAACAACCTTATCAATGTCTGCAGTCGTCACACGGCCCTGGGAACATAGAAATTCATCTTGTCGTATGGAGCCATCAACGCCTGTATAGCTTTATTCTTGGGTAGGGAAAACGAGGTCAGAGGAAGGCGGAACGGAGTGAGATTGGCCGAATATATAGTCTTGAGGTCTCATGATCTAGAAAGGAGATATGAAATACAGGGACTCTTGATTTTCTGAAGATTGTCATTCGTATAATACGATTATTTATCTACACACTTGATGTTAGCCCCGGTAGTATGTTGAGTTGGTAGGCTATTTACCTAACTATACCTCTGTGGCTACCACCCCATTCTGCTGGCACCAAGCGCAACGCATCTCACCCATGGGGGGCTCAGCAGCCCGAAGCACCGAGTTTGCGGCCTTCGCTTCCTTAATAATACATATGACTGCTTTTATCGCCTATGGTCTTAGGGCATCGGGGCGGGTGTTGTGGTTCAGTTAATAATTGCTTACATACGGGATCTAACTTATACCTTATTTCTTGAGTTTCCTTACAGACGATACATTTAGCCACATAGCCGGAGTTTCACGTTCCATCTTCATCAATTGCGCAGTTATTTAGTTCCACGCCAATGAACAGGTTGACGCCGTCAACTGCTGCATAATGACGCGATCACCAGCGTGTAGGCTGGGAAGGAGCTGATGAGTAAGGTCGGTTTGCATACTTCTACACACTCGCTGGGGGGATCTAAGGCTAAGGAATCAGAACCCTCCCTGACCGAGCACGGGTAGCACCTGAGAAAGGGCAGCGGGCGGCCATGTAATCCCAAGTGCCAAGCTCCAATGAACCCCCTCTGAATACCTAAGGCAAGCCTCAATCTTTTCTCGGTACATAGCTTTCACGACCCCGGCTTAAAAGTGACCCAGACCTCAAACATCTGCCACAGCCTCGCGCTGCTGGTCGAGTCCGGATCGCAGAGGGTGAGGACCCCGTCGGCGTCGGGGTCCTCGTTGCGCACGCGCCCAAACATCTTCACCTTGACCTCCAGGGCCGCGACGCGGCCGCTCCACCGCGGCTGGCCGCACACCTCGCGCCAGAGCGCCTCCCAGCTCGCCTGGCTGTGCAGGTACCTGGACCCGCTCGTCCCGACATCGACGCCGTGTCGGACGCGCTCGGGGTCGCGCGCGCCCATGTGCGCCCCGACGATGAGGACGGGCGAGCCCGTATCCTTCCTCAGCAGGCGCAGGCAGCGGTCCGCGACGCGCTTGTGGTCGTCGAGGTCGAAGAGGTGGAACACGGCCGAGACGTGCAGGATGGTGACCTTGTCGTCCAGGACGCCGAGCTGGTCCCTCGGCGAGTCCCCCGGCGAGTCCCCGCGGCCCGCGAGCACGTCGCCGGGGCACAGGAAGTGATCCCGCGGGAGCTTGTCGCCGTCGCGGAAGAGCTCGAACCCGAGCTCGATGAAGCGGGGCTCGACGTCGCTGGCCCAGAGCCGGCGCGGCGGCGCCCCGTCCACGACTAGCTTGCGCACGTCCTGCCCCATACAGCACCCGCAGTCGAGGAAGAGGGGCTCCGGCCGCCCGGGCACGGCGGGCCGGCAGAGCGGGCCCAGCACGTGTTCGCGGTACGCCTCGTGCCGCGCGAGGTCCAGGTCGAGGAAGCGGAAAGTGCCCACGCAGGGGTACGGGAGCCGGGCGTAGGCCTCGTCGCGCAACTTGCTGACGTGCGCGATCTGCTGGTCCGCGGGGATGCCCGAGTAAGAGCTCAAGAGCTCGGACATGGCCTTGGGGACACCGCGCAACGTGTCATAGTATCGCTGCTCGCCACTGCCTCCGGGTGCGGGATTGGCTGCCATGGCTGGTGTGGTTGGTTGTTGCGATGATGGCAAGGCGAAGACGACAGGGTCGATCGACGAGAAGAACGAAGCCCTTTTAAACATCCAGAGGAGTGGTCGGTTCCGGTGACCTTGGCAAGCCGCCCGTCATCCTGCCTCGATGCAGCGCGCGACACTAGTCCTTGTGAGGCTCACGTCGGTTCCGCAACGGCTACCTGTCTATGTGGCGGATGGCTCGCCGGGGGCTGTTGCCATCCCGAAGAACGGCGCCGAGCCGGTTCCGACCTGTCTTGGACTCGTTGGTGAAGCTGTTTCCTACCTCTATCATCAATACCTATTTGCCATCGCCGTCGTTGTCTCGGGCACGGAGCACGGAGGTGCTTTTGGGTGGCATAATTTGAAGGGCGTACCCGGTTATTGGGGCGGGTAGTGTTGGATAAACCACTGTACCAAAAGACCAAGTTATATACAAAAATCATATTTTTGTATATTATCTAACAGGTAGCATGGCGTAGATGGTGGGGGTTGACTGGCATGCAGGGTCTAGACCGTGGAGCTGGCGGGGTAACTTCCCGCTGCCACGAGGTACTGGTACATATTTAGGTACTTTTCTACTCTGTACTTACTTAAGTTGTAGATCTATCTGGGTGAGGTAGGTACCTCTTATCGATAGCGGGGCTTTAATTTTTATTTTCCAGGTACTGGCTGCAACCAGCTGCCATCCTTATGATGCCCTCAAGTCACCCAATGAATTCGCCTTGAAGTGCAACGGCTATAAAAGACTCGACCAGGAAACAAGCATACCCGCCTGGCCCCGATATCGTCGTCATAATCGCCAACCCCGTCCGAACCGGCCGACGAGACGTGACGCGACGCAACACCGAGTCTCGCGACACATCGTGCCCGGCATGGCGTCCAGCACGTCGGACATGCCGTTCATCCGGCAGCTCGCATCCAGCGGTTTGTCACCCCCTGCGCCGTCGTCCCCGATCTGAGGAGCCGCCCCCCCGGACCTTTGCTGACACGCGCGCGCGCGCCCCAACAAACCAGACCGCCCCGAGCGCGCCGCCGCCCTCGAGAGCCTCCGCACGTTCCTCGGCGCCGCCGCCATCTCGTCGCGCCTGACGCGCCTCGACCACCTGAAGCTGTGGAAGGGCCTGTACTACAGCCTCTGGATGTGCGACCGCCCCGTCCCGCAGCAGAACCTCTGCGCCGAGCTCGCCGCCCTCGTCGATGTCCTCCCCGACGACCCCGCCGCCGTCGCCCCCTGGCTCGCCGCCTTCTGGGAGACGGTCGGCCGCGAGTGGACCGGCATCGACGTCTACCGCCTCGAGAAGTTCATGCTCCTCGTGCGCCGCGTGCTGGCCGCCGGCCTCGCCTGGGCCTGCGCCGACCTGCCCGATGACGACGACGCTGGGGGGAAGACGAAGACGAAGACGAAGAAGGGGTCCCGCCGCCGCGAGGGCCACGGCGGCGGCAGGATAGATGCCCTGCTCGAGAACCTCGCCGCCTGGCCGCTCGAGACCGGCGACGACCTCTCGAGGGTGCCCGTCGGCCTGCGGCTCCACGTGCTTGACATCTGGGTCGACGAGGTGGAGAAGCTGGGCCTGCTGGACGCCGAGAAGACCGGGGAGCCGGGCCGTCGGTTCCTCGACAGGTTGCGAGCGCTCGTCGAGGCGCAGACGAGATCCACGTGTAAACCCGTGCGCATGCGGGCTAAGGAGACGCTCGCGGATGATCGTTTACCCTCAAACGCTGGCGAGATGGGCGATGATGGCGTGGGGGAGTCGACCAAGGTCGATTCCGGCGACAAGGACAGTTGGGATGGCTTCGACGACTGATTCTAGGGGGACGAGAGGGCGGTTTTTGGCCCGAGGGGCGGGGCCTCGGATAAGACTTATAAGACTTTGTCCATAAAGCAAGCAATAGGAGGACGATGGGATGTAACCTGTAGCTGATTAGCTAACACTTGGGAGTTTCGGCGTTGGCATGGATATATCCTGATGCTGATTCGTCTATTTCATCTATGATACATCGCTATCCTTAACCATGAAAAAAAAAAAAAACACTATAAGCGTCTATACGTTACAGAAAGGGCTGTCGCTCTTGGATTAAGTCTGGTGTCCCTTAGGAAAGGGTGTTTTTGATAAAACGCGCCCAAACCCCAAAATAATACACCTAGAAAGGCAGTGTAGCCAGGGGCCGATAGCCCTGTCCTGAACGGCCAATCTGCCTCAGCACCATCTCCCGGGCATAGAGCCACGCATTGTTATGTCTATGGGGTATCTCTAACTCGTCAACCGTCTTCCGATTGTTGAGCAATTAGTGTTGTTGTACAAGGAAAATTTACAGGTTGATTATATACTTGCAGACTTCTCCCAGCCTCGTGGGCCGTCGGCCTCGTACTGCCCACGCTTGGAGATCACCGTGCCGAGGCCCGGGTGTATCTCGACTTGGAAGGGCTGGAAAGGGACACGCTCGCCGTCGATGCTGATGTAGCCATCAGCCTGGTCTCGTGGGGTAAATCGGTAGGCGACAACCTTGCGATACGAAAGGAGCGAGTTATCGAAGAACGCATCGGTTTCGACAGACGTCATCAAACCGATGTACTTAAGGGCAGATATGTCTCCATCGTTTGTGATAACGTCCATCAATCCGTCATTGGGGCAGGCGGCCGGGAAGAAATTGGCATTGGGGGCCATCCATGCCATCTGAGCTGACTATTAGTGATCCGAGCATCGCGCAGCCTCTTCTCTCGCCAAGGTGCCCGCCAGAAGAAGAAACTCACATTTCCGCAGTAGAAACTGCCCAGCTTGTCATACGACGCCGTTATCCAATCTGCGGGTATCTCGTCGTTGACAGTGCCGAAGCGCAATGGCGGGAGCCCTTTTCCTGCATCTACTGCGGCGGGATCGTCCTCATTGGCATCTACTGCGCCACCGCCCTCGCCGTCCCGGATTCGCCTGTAATGTGCCTTGATCTGCTCTCTATTTTCTATCTCCACCTTGACGGAGATGTCACAGGGATACACCTTTTTGCTGAAAATGCGCTGAACGATACCAACGTCGAATCGCTTCGCACCCAGCCACCGCATGTGCTCGGTCCCGAGATCGCACTCCGCAATGATACCAGCTGATTGGCTGAGGAAACTCAGCATCCGCTCTGAGCCTTGGGTGACGCTCATCAGGTCGACCTTGGTCCGTACGCCTTTGATGACAGCTAATGCCGAAGGCCCCGCGTAAAACGAACCGTTCAGATTACAACTCATGGCGTTGCCACTCCCGCAAGGTATATGGGCAACCGCAACCTTTTGCAAGGCGCTCTGAGCGTCGGGCCGTCTACCGAGCCCATTGAAGACCTCGTATGCCAAACCGTCGCCCGAGCAAACCACTATGATATCGTATGCGTTGATGTCGAGCGTCTCGCAGATTTCCGTCCCCTCGCCTCCGTGCGACGTCTTTACCACATCCAGGCTCATCCTTGCCGCGTCAAAGAGAGGCTTCACCTCTTTCTCCCACAATCGGACCGCACCGCCGGGACCGGCGTGGGGGTTTATCAGGACCTTGGCGCGTCTTTGCCGCTGGACCTGGCCGTAGGCGCGTTGCATGAGTCTTTCGACCCATACCTGAGCTGGGCCATCCGCGACTTGGCTGGTGTATCGCAGAACATTGCGGGATATTTGGGTCTTGGACTTTTCGTGGGCGTACTCGATCACTAACGCTTTGTCGGCGGAAGCCCAGAGGATATTGTAGTACGGGATGGCGATCTCGGCCGGCGGAGCGCCGAGAGCCAGGCCACAAAACTGCGCTCGGTAGCGCTTAGCTAGAGCTTTGTCTGAGAAGAACGGCATCAGCTAATGATGGCGTGCGGAAACGGGTCATTCACATCTTTGCACAGACCTTTGACCAGCAGTGAGTCGGGCCCTAGGACCAAACGAATGTCGTTGTCGACGGAGAGGATGTTCGACTCTGGTGCAGCCATGGCATTAAAATACGGACGAAATACAGACAAAGTAATTGTAGCGAGTGAAAATAACAGTCTTGGAAACGAGTGACTGGCAAAGAGAGATACGTTTAGTAGAAAATAATGGAAGACAGGAGCGGGAGAGCCGGCCGTGCAGACGTCGACCGAGACATCTAGCACCGGGGTGTTGTCCGCGGGTTTGCACGTGGTTTGCATGGACTTGGACTTGGACTTGGACGCAGCATAGGTGACTGCCTAGGTAAGGTACCTAGTTACTTAGTTAGTACTTACCTTGTAGTGCCGGGCTCCCGGAGCGGGGACCGGGCTTCTGTCTGCGCTTCTGTCTGTGCGTTGCAGGCAGTGGTGGTACAAGTCTGCCTGCTGAGGCCAGTAGCCCCTGTAGATGAAGTACCACAAAAAGTACAACAAAAAGTACAACTGCATGTACCTGGCCTAGGATGGCTAGTGGTGCGCTAGGGAGCTGCTTTTGGTTTTCCCCACACCCCATCTTTTGCGCCCGAAGGTACCTTAAGTATGTGGGTAAGGTAGGATATAATATATCATGGAGGTATCTAGATAGGTGCTACCTGAAACCCAGTGCCGAATGCACCTACTTATATACTACCTACTAGAACTAACATACACCTCTGGCGTGGGTGGCGTGGGGAGCGTTGTTGAACCGGAATGCCCGGTCAAGCTCCGCTGCTCTCGCTCAAGCCGAGACCGGGCACTACTAGGGCGCCTTGAGAGAGAGAGAGAGACAAAAACCAAAACACACTTGCGACGCCATGCTGAAAGCAACCCACAGTATGTATGTATCATGTATCATGTATCCAATAACTAGACAGACCCCTCTACCATGTTCTGGCGACCGCCGGGGCCTCGAACCGATCTATATCTTACTCTGACCAGCCCCGCGCGCCGCCACGTTCCTGCTCCCGTTCACCACCATGGCGACGTGATGGCTGATGGCTACCAGATCGCCCGTCTCATCGAAGACGAGGGCCTCGTAGTCGTTCCTTTTCCGCCACCGGCGATCAGTCAGCATGCATCCAGAGCACCACCACCATCCGTCTTCCTCAGACAGACAGACAGACAGACAGACAGACAGACAGACAAGACATGAGGCATAAGACATGAGACATGAGACATGAGACAATGCACGTACCTCCCATTCTTGATGAGCTTCGAGTGCACTTGCACACGCAGCCACTCGACGCCCTCTGGCGGCAGCGCCTTCTTGATGTCCAGGTTCAGCACCAGCGTCGGGAACCAGAGCCACGGCAGGCCCTCCTCGCCCTGCCGCCTGGCTCCCCGCGCCGCCGCCCCGCCCGTTTCCTGTTCCTGCTGCTGCTGCCTCCGCAGCATGCGTTCGATCATCTGGGGCCAGACGTCCGACACGAACCCGACGGCCTCGGGCGGGAAGCGCTCGCCCGACTCGAGCCGCAGCCACTCGTCGATCACGTTGGGCTGGGCCTGCCCGCCGCGCGGCTCGTATATCCGGATGCGGTTCACGGCTTTCCGGATCCTGGGGTGCGGCAGGTCCCTGAGGACCACCCAGTTCGCGTCCTCCCCGTCGGCCGCCAGCCTGGCGAGGTCGGCGGACGGGGCCGCGAGCCGCGGGTGCGGTGACCAGCCCGTCTGCAGAGTGTAGCCGCTCTCCGTCGCCATGTTGGCGTTGGTGACGTACGCCACGACCTCATCGCGGCCGTCCTGTATCAGCGAGATGTGGATGGTCGACGTCTGGCGCCCCAGTTTCACATCCTTGACCACAAGGGTGGCGGGCCCTACGCTCGTCCGCCGTAGGAACTCAACATGCAACGTGATAGTGTGAGGCTGGTTCTGCTTGGCCAGAGTTGTGCCAAAATATGTCGCTGCAACGCGCAGCAACGTCGCCGTCACAACCCCGCCATGCGTGACTGTGTAATTGCTTCAGTCACCGTAACTTCCCTGATAGGAAGGGAGCTGTAGCTGTGGTGGCATTGTGATTGAAGTCCACTGACCTGAACCGATACACCATTCTGACGGAAAGTCAGCAGTGTATGTGTTTGAGCCTGTGGCTTTCACCGCCGTAGCTTCAGCAAACGTCGGAGCCATTGCTTCTCTCTGCAACTTGCAGATACCGTGTTCTCAAAATCCTTGTAACGATTAATTAGCGACGTATTGTCAGAAGCATCGCCGCGACATATGCACTTCTCAACCAGCGTCGTTAGGGTTAAATGATATGGAAAATTAGGGACTGCTTGCTAAGGTACCTACATAAGCAGAGACATGGTAACCTAGGCAATTCCAAACAGCCCGAATAACCTAGGAATGAGACAAGTGACGTGGGGGGTAGTGGGGGAAGCCCCTTTCTAGACCGAGGTCTCGCCCTATGTACTTACCTAATGTACCTTAGCCCTGGTATGTCAGTCACTCCAACTTCAGTATGGAGTACCTAGCGTAGCATGAGGCTCCCTCCGGCTTGAAGCGGCCTATAGGAGGTTAGGAACAGTTTCTTCCTCGAAATTCACCCCCAACATCGCTTGATAGACAGTACGTAGTCCAAATAGGGCAGTTAGTCTGGGCGCGACCTGATGGGAGACTTATGTCGCTCTTTTTTTTTATCTCAATTTCCTAATTTTACAATTTTTATTGGTGGCTTTCTAGAACTTCCACGTAACCTGTAACGAGTGATAGAAAATAGGCCGTGAACGGCATATGCTGTGTAAGTAAGTTGGTATATAATGCAGACCGCTGAAGCTGAGCTTATCCGCGCAGTAACGCCAATGCCATGCTTGATGAAGTATAAGTAAGTCGAATTTTGGTTGTTGTTTCCGGTTTGCCAGATCCTGCACTTCTACTGTATAATGGCAAACTTGATCTCAAAATGTTAAATTTCCTAACCCCCCTGCCTTAATCCTCCACTTCGGGTAGCTCGTGGGAAAGAAAGCGCCTGGCCATTCAATAATGGTCGATTTCATGATACACGCTCAAGAAAATACAGGGAGTATCTCTTAAGATGGAATGTTATACGGTCCTTGTGTCGAGAATAGGTGGATTTCATCTGCTCGTCGCCTCTACCGTCTCTGTCGCTTTTCAACTGGCCCTCCAAACTCCTCACTTCGGCGCTTCCTATTCCGATGGTCTTCACCGCCGCTGCGAAGCTCTCGCCGGTCTTCTGTCCGCAATCCGCCGCCTCTTGTGCTTAAACTTCGCCCCATGTCTTCGTGTCTCAGGTTTCCTCCATCTCCTCGGTGGCGTAATTCTCGTAAGCCCTCTCGACCATTTCCTATTATATCCGCCCGCGGCGGTATAGTATCTCGGCCAGTGTTTTGTTCTCGCCCTGGTCTACGCACAGACTCCTTTTCAACTTCCCTTACATGACCAGATCCTACAGCAGATTTGCGATCTCGGTATTCGCGATGGTCTTTTGACCGATGTTCCCTGTCGAGGCTCCGTTCCCGGCTGATCCGATGCTGACCACGAGAGGGTCGTTCGCCGCCTTCATGATCTCTTCGCCCACGCTCGTGATCGTTTCGACCCGACCGCTCCTTTAGCGGGAACATCTCAGGGCGCTCTGTAACAGGTGTAGACACCGGCGAAGCACCCGTGAGGACCTGGGCATCCGAACCCGCCAGATTAGGCCTGGAACTCTTGGAGCGAACATTCGGTCCCCCTTGGAGAATGCTATTAATGCCGGATAGCTGCCTGCGACCGTTGCGGGAGCGGTCGTGGACAGCTGCTGGTCCTGTAGGCGCCGATATTGAGGTGTTGTCGCCTGCAGAGACATTTGGCAAGCCTACTGGGGATGGGCGATGACTTGATGTACCACCAAGAGAAGGGCGGTCTGGTGTTTGTAGGGTGAGGAGAGTGCGACCTTGATGCGGGCTTCCAGCAGTCGATGACTGTGGGGCTATTTGGGCCATGCGATCTGGATGCACGGAGACTGGAGTTGGCGGTGGGGGCGGATATGAGGACTGTGTGGGTGGTGGGTTTCCAACCACACCAGGATTCAGATGCCTCAATCTCTCTGGATGCACACCCGGTAATACTCCTGATCCAGTAGCTACTGGAGAGCTGGAAAAAGAGCCGTGCTGCACCCCGTTCTGGTTACGACGTTGTCTAGACGACGAAGGCCCAGTAGGAGGATGATGCCTCTCAGGCGAAACCGGCCTATGGCCATCATTACCTGGTTGCCGAGGGTCAGGTCGCCCTTGTGGAATGTTGACGGGGCCACGAGCTGCATTACGGCCACGACCCCGAGGCCCTTCTGGAGGGTTGCCCACGTCGCCTATTGACGGAATCGAGTTGAGACGACCATACTCGGGATCTTGCATATTGAGCCTGCCATGGTCGGGCTCAACCCGATTCAAAGGCGCTTGGCCGGGAAACGCGGGCACGTCTCGGGGCCGGTCATTAGTTATCCTATCAATCTCATGATCTACTGTTCTACCACTTCTCCCTGGGATTCCCTGGGATTCAATGCGCTGGTCGCGGCCTGGAGCTTGATGTTCTCCACGGTGCATACGGCGCTCATCACGTACAGGTTCACCCACATGGAATTCTGGGCGTTCTCCACGTCTTGGCGATTCAATTCGCGATGGATTACGATCTCGGCTATCATCTCGATTGGACCGAGCGTCGTCAAGTCGAACAGCTCTTACTGGATTTATTGTAGCGGGACGATCATCAGGTCGATCAGCGTTAATCAGCCGAGCACGATCAGGGTTCACTGTCGGGCCTGGAGTTTCTGATTGGGGTGGCGGTTGTATGGGCTTTGTAGTGGCAGGTGCTTCCCGCGCATCTCGGCCAGCATCGATACTTCGTGGTATGTTTACGCCTGAGGGCGTCCTATCTCGGGATTGGTGCGGGTCGCGATCCTGTGGACCAGGCTCCATCCGCCTTGAAGAATCAGAACGGTGAGACGGCCGGTCTCTTTCTACCCTGTGAGGTTCACGAGGTGCCGCCTCTGGTATCCGGCGATCAGGAACTGGATAGTCTCGTGGCCTAGGTGGACGAGAGTCCTCTGGTAACCTGACTGGTCTTGAGTTGTGTATATCCCTGCCGTCTCTGGGACCAATATCTCGGGGTTCTCTAGTTTCCCTCAAATCCCTTGCGTCTCGGTGTTCCCTTCTATCTTGATGGTCTTTAACCTCGCGATGGTCACGGGTATGTATCGTCTTGATTGTGCCAAATTGGTCATGGGTAAAGTGAGCGGGGAAAGGAACTTCGGGTCGGCTTGGTAGACCATGCATCCCACTCATTGATGTCAGGCCCAATGAACGGCCGGATTCCGACCGTCCACTGGGCGCTGCAACAGAAGGGGTGGGCGCTATTCCTGGGGTCGATGATCTGCTCGGAACGGGCATGGGATCTACCTTTTGGGGCACCGGGGACGGACCTTTGCGCTGCGACGACGAAGGACGCGTAAGAAATGAGTCGGCTGTCTTGGCTCCCGCGATTTGAGAGGTGGCTGATAAACCAATGCCGTCTTTAACTTCACCATCCTCTTCTTCAGCCCCGGGTCTCGTTCGTGTAGATGCACTGTAAATTCGTGAGATGCTGTCACTGACTATATGAGCGGTTTATAATAATCTGCTGGCTTACCCTGTGAAATGGGGTTTGAATTCTGAGGCATTTGGTCTGAGGGCCGACTTGCTGGCCTCCGGGCCCTTTTTGTCATCTGCGGTATCACCGCTCTATATTGGTCAGAATTGTTCAGCATTATCAGGTCATAGTCACTCACAGTGTTGGGCCGGAATTCCTGAACCATAACCCACTTGGTCGAACGTTTCTTCAGGGCAGAAATAGCCGTATTTGCTGTAACCGCTAAGTCTACTCGGTGACTTTGACCATCGTCACTGTCAGACTTGGTGGCGGCTTCACGCTCTGCAATCTTAGCAAGACTTGCGTTCAACTGTCGGCCCATGAAGTCCACCGAAGGGAAGTATTCAAGACTGGCTTTCAAGATCGTAATTGCATTTCGAATATGCATCCATTCAGTATCGCCAAGACAAGCTTTGAGAGCTGCAAACAGGTTCCTATGCCATGTCCAAAGAAGATCACGGAATTCATCGTGTGCCATGAACGTAGCAGGCTTCCCGTTCTCATCTAAGCTAGTTGCGAAGCCGAGTCTCGAATGCCCGATGGCTTCTTTCTCATATGTTTCTCTTTTTGCGTGCCAGATGGACAACTCTCCAAGAGTGAGCTTGATGAAACGGCCAAGAAACTCAGCTTCGCGAACTGTACAGCCAAATATTATAGATCGTAACCTGTTGACATTGAAGAGACGGTTGTAGAGGCTTGATAACTTGAAATGTGAAACACGGTTGAAATGCAAGAAGCGAATTACCCTATGAGAGAAGTCTGCGTCTCCGGACGAAAGAAGGGTTCGAGGTAGTAGGCACTCCTCGATAAAAGTGTCGACAATTGAATCGGCACTGGCAGCAGAGTTGAACCATATTGGGCTTTGTTTGATGAGCAGCAGCTTCGTTTTCGTTACCCGCTCTTTGCAGATACTCGCTTCATCGGGCAACTCTTTAGAAAGCCGTTCGATAGCCGCCATCTTTGCTTCTTTCCGATTCGCGCCACTGCGGCTCATATCACTCCGGTCCCTCTTTAGCTCGTCCCGTTCTTTATCTGATTTTGCGAATTCAGCCTTGTAGCTATCGATGGGGACGTCAAGGTCGCCGGTTTGGAGAGCCCAAAACAAAACGAAGAACTCCGGACTAATTTTAGTCCAGGTGTTTTGGGGGAGTAAGGGTTTGACTGCCTCGATGATGGGATTGAGAACTTCGAGGAAGCGATCTGAAGATTGGCCCTGGGTAACTGAGGGTGGCAACTGCTCAGGTGAGCCTTCGGCCGCCTCGCCGCCATCTACCACCATGTGTTCTGATGCCTCATCGGCTACAGGGGGCACTGCAGTATTATCATTGCCATCCATTGCAGCATCCTTTTCCCCCTCAACAGCCTGTTTGACAGGCACCTTGTCGCCTGGACCTGTTAGATAATACGTAAGACTCGCACGGCCGATTAAGAATGCTACGTTGGCATCGAGTCCCAGATCCGTCATGAGGGATGGTATGCTAGGTACCCGCGCATCGAATTGTTCTGCTGATAGGTTGTGACGAAGTAACTCCATGTATTGTACAAGGGCTTGCTGAGAGTCGTCGATCACCGTAGCTAGATATTTAATATGTGTCTCGTCTTCAGGTAGCTGGTAAATTGCCGATTGCCGGTATTGCGCCATGTTAATTAGCAGCTGCGAAGCCATATTCGTTTGAAGTAGGGCTTTCATAAGGCGAGAGGCACTTTTCTCAGATTCATAGCGCTTATCCCCAAGCCCGGTGAGAGTTTGACGACGCAATAGTTCGCCACCACTGAGTGCCGACAGCTGGCTATCCGTGAAGTCAATATCCGGGACGATCCCGGCCATTGAGGTGATCAACTCTCGAAGAATTACCAGGTCGGTGGATTTGCCGTGAGCCACCTGTTCGTTCACGTACTGAATCACTGGTGTTGAATCCACATTCTCGTATCGTCGGAAAACCTTCCCAGAAAACTTGGAAAGAGCTTGCAACCACCTGCTCGTGAGAAGCACTGAGGTCTCCTGCCTCCGACTTCTTTGTTTACCCCCAAGGGAGCTAAGAAGAGACCAGACCAACACATCGTAACCCAGCTCCGTAAAATATTTCGTGCATTCAACGAAGGCTTCAATGAGGTTCGTATAAGCCTCAATCTGATCTAATGCCACCTTGCACACAACTCCAGGAGAAGACAATGCGATCTTGGCAAGCTTCTTGGCGGACATAGGGATATTCTCGAGCGATAATCTCTTCAGGGTTGCCAGTGTATCTGATTTAGCAGTTTTAAAGGCTTGTTTCATCGCTTCCAATCGTGATATCGAGCCTTCATAGCATTCTGCGTAGATATTGTAACGGGTATGCGTTGGGTAGTGTTTGAGAAGCTCCCAAACTGCGGCAACAGCGTCAACGTTGGCATTAGTGAGTGAAAGAGATGGAACCAGGGTCCGGCGGAGCATATCTTGCCAACGTGAAACGTTATGCGGGGATTTATCTTGTAACAAACTCTTGACACCGATGCTCGCTATTTTTTTGACAAGAGTAGGATCTCTACCAATGTTTACTCCTGAAATATTGAGGAACGTGTGGCAAAGCGTGAAGACATCATCAACCGTTTGGCAGGTTGGAACATTGTCGGACCACTCGTCAAGATAGAATCGGTAAATGACACCCTTGCTGGTACCATCCGCGTGTGGCCATTTCAAAACTTTGATGGGTGAGCCCTCCACCAATCTCAACTTTCCCTTTGGCATACCAGCTTGATCTTGCGCAAGATCAGGTTTTACGGCTGCTTCTGTGGCAGAAACAAGACTAACCGGTCGTGAAGCTTCGTAGACCTTATTAATGGAATGGACAAGAATGCGATTAATCGCGGGATAGATCTCGTCTGGGTATGCTTCAGGCAGCCAAGGAAATCGTCCAATGATGAAAAGGGCTTCCGGGATAGCGCCGACGATGAGAAGATGTGAAACGAGATCCGCCTTTTGGGCCTCTTTGGGCTCTGGGAGGCTCGATCCATCATCCTGGTCCTGACCGCTGGTTTCTTGAGGTTTGCCATCAACTCTGGTTGTAGAGGGTTCGCGTATTCTCGAAGTCGCTGGAAGTGTATCGTCTGTCAACGCACCAGCCATGAGTAGCGCATTCGGGGCATTTCCCTGCCTAGCACTCCTCTCCTTTTCGGCAAGTTCATCTTCTCGACGACGTCTTAGTGCGTCCATGTCTTCCTCCGCAGGCCACAAGTGTGGATACAAGTCTGCCAAGGAGATGAAACCAACTTTGATGAGAAATGCAGCGAGATAATACAGGTTGGCTGGTAAAGTTTCGCCTTTGTCTCTAGCATCAGATGTATAGAAGCGAAACTTGAAGCCGAGAAGCTGAGCGGCAACCCGGTTGCCACACGGTGGTATCGTTTTCGTACTTTTCATCCATTCAAATGTTGAGCTATAATTCGGATCGGATTCCGAAATGCTGTCTTGTAAGTGTCGTAGTTCTTCTTCTTCGATGCGCCTACCACCTAGCTCAAAGAAGGCGTCAAGGTGGATCTCCCGAGCCCTATCCCAGAAAGCGGCATCACGTTCAAGAGTTCTATCATCTAACTCTAGCCGCAAGTCTTCCACATTGTCATTCTGGGTTAAAGCCCAAGAGGGAAGCCCCCCAGCGAGCGACTTTTCTGCATGTTCGATCTGGTTGTGTGGCCACCACGAGCTAATCCGTAGCAATCTGGTAAAGAATATCAAGTTTCTCAGCATCGTTGCCGAGAAAACGTCGATGACAACATCGAGAACACGGCCAACATCTAAATCGAATGTCCCTATCAACGCTTTAATACGTTCCCAGCTTGCGTGGACGAGGGCGAAGTCATGATGGCCCTGGGACTGATGGGGTGTTCGGTACAATTCCGCCGCAAGTTTCGAATAGCCCTCAGACTCCTCCCTTAACAAATTATAGTTTGCCTGACGATAAAGTTGATTGGTAGCGTACTTGATGCCAAGCTTAACAAAATTCTCCCGTATCAGACCGAGATGTTGAAGAGCTAGTGCATCAAGTACCTCACGCACGAGTTGTGGTGGTAGTTCGGTCGCAGCAACGAAGTCTCGGAGCTGAGAGGTGGACACCGAGTCATTCGAGTCTAGGAAGACGGATATCGTGTCTAGAAAAAGGGTCTGGGCGTCGAAGGTGAAGTTGGTTCCAACTTCGCCTTCCGTTGAGGGCCCGAGAATCTGTTTCATACAACTTCCGGCATCACTTGGAGTCAGGAAATTCTCCACGACGGCCTGTGTGAACTCCTGAGAAATAGTGGAAATTTCTTCAATATCTTCGTCACTTCTTGATGTAATCCCGTGTTCGATGACCTCCTGGCGCCCGCTTTGCTGCCATGCCGATAGTCGAGCTTCCGTCAAGATAAGATAGTTGTAATTCGTCGAGACAGGGATTCGAGGGGTTTGGCCAGGTTGCTGAGCAGTATTTTGGGGGGCAGGTTGGGCTGGGGGCGGCGCCACCTGTGAGGATGAGCTAGTGGGACGAGCAATAGCTGGTGAAGCAGGCACTCGATGGTTGGATCCAGCTCCGACAAGAGGTCCCGAAGAATCGCGGCGGTCAATATTACGCCTCGTGTTTCTGCCTCCACCAGGGCCCCGGCGATACTGCGGCGCATCCTGGTAATCCCTATCGTGTTGACCCATACCGGTATCCGAAGGGCGATGGGGTGCGGGCCGGTTGCCTGCCTCCGAGGCCCTCTCGTTGCGCTTTCTTTTTGGAGGCATGCTGGGCTCTAAATTAAGACTAGGGGACAGGGTTGGTCATTTGGAAAGGATGTTCATAGGAGTAGAAGGGTGCTGACGTAGGAGGGTCGTGGAAGTGGGCGCAGACTAGAGCGTCGCATCGGCTGGGGCTCTCCGGATTGACTGAGCCGAAGAGTCGGGGGCTGTCCGTTGACGACGGGCGGGAGTACGATGTCTATGGTGGCTGTCGGCAGGTTCAGATGGTGATAGTGATTTGAAGAAGCGCCGGAGGATGGGTCGATTAAGAAGGTCGCCGTTGGATGGCAGTAATGAAATGAATGTGGAATGCAGACATATGAAGGATGGGCAGGACAAAGAAGGTTGAAGGGGACGTGGGCTGGTTCCTAAGGTCTACCAGCGACCGTCGTCTTTCCGAAAGTACGACCATCCACGTGCGCAAGGTGGGCAGAAGGCGGCTAGTGAGAGAGGAAAGGGGTTATTTCCTGAGCGGCTGGTGGTGGTGGTGCTGGCAGTGGATGGACGCTTCTTCCAAGCAGAAACTGTCGCGTGTTGAAGCAATCAAGTGAGGCTAGCCTAGCTGGTAAGAAATCGCGTGGAGACAGCCTGGTTGGTAACAGGTGGATACCAAGCAGCTTGGAGCAGGCCTCATGGAGCTTGGACCAAGACGGAGACAGAGAGGATGATGGAGTACCTACCTAAGTACTTGAGAGGGTACTTAGTCAGTACTATGACAGCATAGCACAGCACAGTCTTACCGCAGGCGTGGGGTTAGTATCTATCTCGTATATTACTTGTCCACCTCATATCCACTCAACTCTATACCTACCTAATGTACAACATTGTCGGGTACTTGGTACATTAGATATCTACTTGCATAACTCGCATTTCACTTAAGTTGGGTATTTAGTAGATATACCTACAGCGCAAGCAGTCCGTAATACTTAAACTGCTACCTGCCTGTGCGCGGGCTGCTGTCTACCTGTGGATACCTGTAGAAACTGTGAGGCACGTACGTGCGTGTAACGTACATATGCCACCGTAACGTACCTGCTTGCATGTACCTACCTACCTAACTGTAGGTACTATCTTGGCGGTCAGTTGCCGATAACAGCAATTGGTTGGCCACGCTCCTTACATAAGCCAAAAATTCTTATTCCGTCCACGATGCGTGGTACGTACCGTTTGGCCGTGGGTTCGCGGCATACTACTTTACCTATGTACAGCAGGTGTGGTGCAACGCATGTGAGCAATAATACTAAGGGGACTGCCTATACATGCAGGTATAGTACAAGTCAAGCTTGTGCATGTCTTACCGGGCTCCCTGCTTCTTAATCTAGGGGTTTAAATTTGTCATAGTCATCCTATGTACGACCGGTATCTGCCCATCGCCTAGCAGAAGCCGATATCGAAGTACAAAGACGCAAACTCACCTGGAAGCCGAGAATACACCGTGGAGCAGGTACCTATCGGCCATCAGATTCCCACTGCTGCTGCACGGGTACATGGTAAATCCCGAAACGCGGCGTATGTTGGATATTTATTTATACCATCTCGGACCCCATCAATACGCTCAAATCTGCGCTTAATATCCCATCAAAACTCCAGCTATCGGGACTCGATTCGTCTTGACAAGAAACCACACGCATTCTTCACTCTGCCACAATGTCACCGCCAGAGAATGGCGATGTCAACTCTGCCCCCAAGTACAGTGAGTCATTCCCGTTCACCCGTTCTGGTCCGATATAAAAACGAATCCACCCCAACCTAGAGCAAAGGCTGAACGTTATGCAGCCAGAATCGAGCAGCAACCAGAGAATTCATTCGCTTCCCTGATTCCAGACCAGCAGATAGCCATCATCCCCAGCTTCACGCTGGAGTCAGGTGTCACGCTGCACAATGTCCCGTTGGCCTACACGACGCGGGGGAAGCTGTCTGACAATGGCGATAATGTCATGGTTATTTGCCACGCCCTGACTGGCTCAGCCGATGTCAGCGACTGGTGGGGGCCACTCATTGGCGGGCCTGGCCGTGCGTTTGACACCTCGAGATTTTTTGTGGTGTGTATGAACAGCCTAGGCAGTCCGTATGGCACTGCAAGCCCGGTCACGGCCAAGGATGGTGTTCCCGAGAAGGGAAATTACGGTCCAGAGTTTCCTCTGACCACTGTCCGTGACGATGTCAAGTAAGTAGCCTGGTCGCCTACGCTGGCTGTGACCAACCCCTATTAATACGTCATAGCCTTCATAAGTTGCTTCTGGACGAGTTAGGTGTGCGTCAGGTAGCTGCGGTTATAGGTGGTTCTATGGGAGGTATGCTCGTTCTCGAATGGGCATACTTTGGCAAAGACTACGTCCGATGCATAGTGCCCATCGCAACATCGAGCCAGCACAGTGCATGGGGGATTAGCTGGGGCGAGGCTCAACGTCAGAGCATATATGCCGACCCCAAATACCAAGACGGGTACTATTCATTCTCCGATCCGCCTGCCACCGGGTTAGGGGCCGCTCGAATGGCCGCTCTTTTAACATACCGAAGTCGCAACTCCTTCGAGGCTCGATTTGGGCGCAATATTCCAGATCCGGCCAGGCGCCAAACGATTCGCGAAAGGCCGCGGCCGGCTACCCCATCCGAGGCCCATTTTCAGATTCATAACGACGGCCATAAAACTACGAGGCTATCGCCTCAAGCGTCTGACTCAGGGGATGCTGTCAGTAGGTCTTTAGATCCCCAATTCTCTGGCCCCAAAACGGACAGTTTAACCGGGGGAGAAGATTCTCTCCCTTCCTCGACATACTTCTCTGCTCAATCGTATTTGCGATACCAGGGAGAGAAATTTGTGAAGCGATTCGATAGCAACTGTTACATTGCCATCACTAGGAAGCTGGATACACACGACGTTTCTCGATACCGCGCTGAGAGCATAGCGGAGGCGCTGGGGCTGATTGAGCAGCCGGCGCTGGTTCTAGGCATCGAGAGTGATGGGCTCTTCACTTTTGCCGAGCAGCAAGAAATAGCAGAGCATGTCAAAAACGCCAAGTTGGAACGGATAGACAGCCAAGAAGGACACGATGCATTCCTGCTTCAGTTTGAGCAGGTTAACAGATACATCCTGGCGTTCTTGAACGAGATCCTACCAGACATCATGAGCAAAGACGGCGAGAATGTGGAGGCAGCGAGTGTTGGACAGTTATTGAAGTCTAGCACCTTCGGAGAAGCTGAAGTTGAAGATATCACCGCATGGTGAGGCGGGGTCCTGGGTGATATAGATATAAATCAGCGCATAACATGGGGAATGTAGATATGACGAAGCCGTGAACAGTTAGACAATTCAGCATTGACACACCGAGCTTATTACCTCTTCGGGCCTACTGAAATAGTTCTTAGCGATGCCTCGAGACGACCGTGTTTGCCCATGTTGAATCCATCTCGCTCCGTCGCCCTATCGTTTTAGCAACACACAGCCACAACCCATGCTAGCCGTTGCGATAAACATTGCCAGGCTGATACATTTTATGCGCTTAACAAAGTGAATACAGGGGATGAAAATGCATGTGATAGAGAAGCCGAGAGTGAGAATTGCGCCACACCAGGCCTTACTTGTATTGTTGGATTTCTAGAAGCCTTCTGTCGCGCCCGGAACCACGTGAGAGAAGCTGCTTTGTCCCATGCCGCATGGTGTACTTATATGTCCACTGCAGGAACACGATATTCATGCTACGGCCGACGCGAGCTACGCCTCATGGGCTGACCTCGCTTGGGCCTAACCACGGCGCCTCGGATCAAAAGTCCACTCCCTTACCCGTTATAGCGATTCGATGCAAATCCCACAAGCCATGCACGAGCACGTTGCGCCATGCACGGCTTCCATTGGTGGCCGGCCCCGGGCCAAGTCAATCCCAGTATTTCCGAAGCGTCGTCCCCCACTCGCAACCCGAACCGTTGGATCCGAATCCTATCCACGACCACGAGCACACCAGTGAAACACGGGCGTGTGTATACATAGCACGGCTTCTGGAACCACTGGCACCAACGTTCGACTGTCGACGGCTCAACGCTAAAAGCTATAGCTACCCACTTAATGGTGATAGTCACGACTTGACAAATCGAAACCCCCAAACTAGCCGTTGCGTTATGCGACGCCCACGCCGCGCATTACCTACAGCCTTCCTGCTGCTTTCTGACGCATCAAGCTGTGGATAGGTAGGCACCTTCCTGTCGCCCATCCCTGCGATCGATACGCAGCATCATATGTCTGTGATGGTAGTTTCCCCCAGTCTGTCAGTGAAACGTTCCTGTCGTGACCTGGTGGTTCCTCGTATTGGTTGGCTCTCTTCCCTTGGCAGAAGCGGTGAAAACAGCATGCATTACGATGAAAACCAACAACAACGATGACTGTAGCAGAAATCACTGCCCTCTGGTCGCGTCCTGCTCCACCAGAAGGACGCATTGGTCCTGCACTGTAACGCCGTATCAAGCCCGTTTACCGAGCGCCTTGACAGGCCATTTAGCCCGACTAATACCACCTACCTACGTGCCATTCTCTCGGCCGATGCTATGTGCGTAAAGGCATAGCCCAAATCAGATGCCTAGGTCGTCGAACTCGACGTCACGCTCCGTTGGAGTCCACGCCCGGGTTCCTGGTGGGCATGAACCTACGAACCGAGCACGTTTCTAGATGGTAGAATTACCTAAGCTACCGTTGGCGTGTTTCTCTTGGTCACTGGCGGCCAGAACATCCCAAAAGACGCAGTAGCTGGGGAGCCGTTCCAAGCCACATTTCCCCGGCAGGACCAGGGCAACAAGCCAGGAACTTTCGAGATCAAACATCCATCGCTTCTACGATACACGATTGGCCAGGCTCTCTCTCAGTCGGCCCAGTCGTCTAGGATCATACCAATACCCTGCTTCAGCCCGGGATACCACCCGCGCCATTACGCCGCCGCTCCAGCGCCTCGGTCAGTCCAGTAGATATATATGTAGGCAGGCTGTAGCTTATGCTTAATTGCTATCCACCCTGCAGGTGCTCCGCCTTTTCCGGAAGCACAAGGCTCAGGTCCTACTGGATCATGAAAGTCTACCCTTCTAACTCCCTCTGCGCTCGTCAGATTCTGGAAGCCAACCCTTGAGCCTCATATTCGTCAACTGCGTAAGACAACCACCGCGCGCCTATGCGTTGTGCGCGTACGTACCAATCCAAGGCGAATACTAGACATAACTCCAGGCTGCTCGCATACTTCCGGGCTGGGTCCACCTCTGCCGAACAATACGCCATGAGGATCGCATAGCTGAGTTCGACGCGTGCGTGTTCGATACCCTGGGGACATGGCCGCGGCGCTCCTACTACTTGGCCCGGACATTCTAAACACGAGATTAAAGGAACGTCAACCTGCGGAAACTCCGCCATGGGAAGCTTACCGGAGCCCATGAGCCATGGGGCCTACGAACGTACATACGGGGGGAACCGCGCGTTCCACAATTTCTTCAACGACTTCAGTCATATCCAAGACCCCAATCTGCGACGGCGCCTCGCGCTGTCCGAGATAGACAAGGTGCCCTTCGGGATGTACCATGTGCGGGCCGTGCTCGTCGCCGGGATCGGGTTTCTCCTCGACTCGTACGACATCTTCGCCATCAATCTGGTGACGACGCTGCTGGGGGTGGTATTCTGGCAAGGGGCCCCCGGCGACGGGACCAACGGATACGGGGGCAACTACGGGGTCCTGCCGACCTCAGTGAGCCAGGCGCTGAAGACGTCGACGAGCGCCGGCATCGTGATTGGGCAGGTCCTCTTCGGCTGGCTCGCCGACAAGTACGGCCGGCGGAAGATGTACGGCGTCGAGCTGGGCATCATCCTCATCTCCACGCTGAGCTGCTGCCTCGTCGCCGCCAGCCAGGCTGTCAGCTTCACGGGCCTCATGACCTTCTGGCGGGTCATCATGGGGTAAACCTCGCACACCCCCCTGCTCGCGCTACACACACAAGTTAGATCCAGCTGACGATGAGGTCAGGATTGGTATCGGAGGCGACTATCCTCTCAGTTCGGTAATCACGTCGGAATTCGCGCCGACGAGATGGCGGGGCGCGATGATGGCGGCCGTCTTCTCCATGCAAGGGATCGGCCAGCTCTTCGCCGCAATTGTTGCTCTTATCGTGACGGCCTCGTTCGCCGGTAGTTTTAGAGAAGCATCCAGCCTGAGCAATTGCGATTACGACTGTCAAACGGCCGCGGACCGCTGCTGGCGTATCATCATCGGCGTGGGCGCCGTTCCGGCTGTTTTTGCCCTGTACTACCGCATCACGATACCAGAAACACCAAGATAGTGAGTAAATTAATTCCCAACGACATACCTTTCGAGGCTTTATGGGGACGGACCGATAGCCTCCTGAAAAGAACATAGCGCCTTGGGCATCCTTATTGCGCAAAGCCTATAGGTCACACTCACAACGGCAATGGCTAACTCCGAGGGGCCGATAGCACTTTCGAAGTCGCCAAGGATGTAGAGAAGGCAGCGGCCGACATCAAGGCCTACATGTCTAGCCAGTCTGAAGGAGAGGTCGATGAGATCAAGCAGGCGAGGATGAAGAAAGTCGCATCACCCGCCCTCGCCATCCCATCAGCGTCGTGGAGAGATGCATATGAATACTTCGTGCAGTGGAAGAACGCCAAAGTCTTGATCGGGACGACACTTTCCTGGTTCTTTCTAGTCAGAACTTATCTCTCTCTCTCTCTTACTCATTCTGGCTTCTAACTTTCTGAACAGGATTTTGCGTTTTATGGCCTCGGTTTGAATAACCAGCCTGTCTTGCAAGCCATTGGTTACGCCGACGGCAAATCACTGCGCGACATACTTCACAATAGCGCCGTGGGTACCATCATTTTGGTCGTAGCAGGATCCCTGCCTGGGTATTGGACATCCATCGTCCTGATCGACACCATCGGGCGCAAGCCACTCCAGATCCTAGGATTCTCCATACTGACCATCATCTTCGGCGTGCTCGGGTTTCGCTACTACGAGCTCTCCCAGGGGTCGTTGCTCGCTCTCTACGTGATTGCTAACTATTTCTTCAACTTCGGTCCGAATACGACTACCTTCATCATCCCCGGCGAATGCTTCCCCACGCGCTACCGATCGACGGGCCACGGCATCTCCGCCGCGATGGGGAAGGTGGGCGCCATCCTCGCCCAAGTCATCTCCATCCCCCTCTTGAGAAAGGGAGCGCCACCGGACTGCAAAGGCCGTGAGTGCTCGCCGTGGATAGACAAGCTGATGCAGATATTCGCTCTCTTCATGTTCTCGGGGCTCGTGGTCTCTCTCCTGGTCCCCGAGACGAAGGGCTACACGCTGGAAGAGCTCGCGGGTGAGCGCCCGACATCGTATAACTCGGGCCGAAACGGCAGTATCGCGGACAAGCCCGGAAAGTGGTGGAATCCTTTCCAAGGCGGCCGACCGGCGGGCTTCATGTATTCCCGCTCGAGGCAAGGCGGTTCCGGTCCCGGCGGTCGGGTGGGTATCATGACCAGCCCGGCCCTCGCCGCGCAGAACGCGAACTCGAGGAAGAGGCGTTTCTGGGGACGGGACCACCCGGATACAGGCGGTGGACGCTCTGGAAGCATGAGTTCGACGACGAACATCACCGGCGCGACAACGGACGGGACCGTGGCGCCTCCAGGTTGGGGTGCCGGGTGGGGAAGGGTAGATCGCGGACAGCCCCCCGGAATGGAGAATATACGGCTTCAAGACGTGGGAAATTTGCTATAAACTAGGCGTCATGTTGATTTTTTGTGAGGTGGCGTTGGCTTAACATGGATGGGTAGACCTTTTCAGGGCCCTGGAGGAAGGACTCGGCGTTTAAGGTGGTATATCTCTAAAAGAAGTCAGAGGTATCTGTTTAAGTAGATGCTGCTAGCAAGGGGATACACCCAATATGAGTTCATTGTCTGTTCTTCTGTACAGAAAATCCTTGACGAACAGGGTACTTGGTAGGACAAACCAAGCACGGTACTCTTAAAAATCCTAATCCGTCCTTATTACACAGCCCAGCTCATATTCTGACCTGTATAAAGTTTATCGAGAAGATTTCGTGACAAGAAATGCTTGAGACCGCGTAAGCAATCCCAATGGTACTGTCACATCTATAGCTGGTTCAAAAAAGCCCCAACGTAGCAACTACTGCAGATTTCTAGAACGACGGCATTCTTGCCACGGGACTACGTCTCAAAATCTCAATGAGTTCTCTGAAACACTGATAACCTGTACTACCGGTCGGTCATCGGTGGTCTGTAGTTTCCAGAGCCAAGCTCTCTCGGATTTGGACGTCAGGTCCTACAGGCTAAGACAACCCCTCAACTAACCACAATATCTTCAATTTACAAAAGTAAAGAAGGTTAAAGCCAAAATACAAGAAGGCATAAGTTCTGGCTTTTCTTCCGCTATACACTCTGTGATATTTAGAATATCAAGCTCCCTAAAGGTCCCCCAACTCACTTTGGTCCGTACGCCCACATGTAGTGAATGGTTCAATGATATTCTAGGCATTTGTTACCGTCCAATCAATCCATCACAAGAATTTTATCTTCTTTATTCACTACTGATACAGATGCGCAACCAATCACCACTACACGAAAGATTAGCCTCCTAGTGCTCCGTGTTTGTTGACAAGGATTTTTCATGTAAACTTGCAACCTTGCAAGGTGCCTGAAGTACAGGTACCTGAGCCCGCCGGCCATCTTTTTCTGAATAAACGGGCAAGTCCCTAAATAAACGAGCAAGCACCTACTTAATACCTACCCAGCTCACTCAACATCTACCTAGGTACCTACCTATCTACCTACTTAGTACTAAGTACCTAGGTAGGTAAGTAAGTACCTGTAGGCGGTTGGTGGTTGCCTGGGTACCTCTTACAGGTAGGCTATCACTCTAGGTAGAGGTACTACACGCACCTGCCTCCGAGTCACCTTTGGGCCAGAACCATACACGTCCTTTCCTTTTATTCTCACCTACTATAGAGATAAAATGGGAGTCAGGAAAGCACAACCCCAAAGTCAAGACAATAGGGCGCAAGAGGACCCAGAGAGCTCTATCCGGGTGGGTTGCCATTCCCTCCATGTTTCGTGCCTCTCGGGACCCGTACCTAAGTGTGGTTGCTTAGGCGGTCGACATTAAATCTGCCAACCAACCCCCCAGTCACAGTCACCTCATCTTCACCAGCCTATCAAGAAACACACCATCCATCCCATATCTTTCCTCCTCCCCACATGTCTACCAGGCACTCGGCCTACTAACGCTGAAAACCCAACCAGAGACGAAGAGCTTGTGCGCCATCGCCTGAGTCTGTTTCTGCCGAGATGGACGTCATCTGCCAACAGACACAGAGCCAGGGAGTGTTTGGCTGGGCACAATATGCAAACGGCAAGAACTTGTCGCATTTTGGGGACTTTGGATCGTCCGACAAGAATCGGCAGCCATCGCTCGAGATCAACGGTCAGAAGAAAGACAAGGGAATCCAAGACTTGATGAGCCTCCCCGTGTCAAGTGCACCCCAGGGCAAGGGACGACTAAGCACTACCGAAGGCTCAGGCCTTGGGCTCGACGACCATCTCAAGATTACCCAACATAGCTTTGGCAAACCCAGTCCTCTACGTCACGGCCCCAAGGCACCTCTCTGGGTCCAGGCCAATACCGAGCCGACCGAACCTACGGCACACCCCGAGCGATCACTGGAGGACCTGTATCAGGAGCACCCGGAGAAGAAACTGGAAGCGGGCATTGAGCCGAGCACCGTGAACCTCGCGGCACACGTTGTCATGCACGTCGCGAACCAGGCCGGCTACCAGTGGCTTGCTCGATGGTTTCCGGACATGAGTATACGTGAGGTCTTCGAAGCTACCTGCAACAAGGACCCGGGAAGCAAACAACTGGCGGCCAAACTCTACAATGTGCCACCCGAGGCCGTAAATCAACGCTTTATGGCGGCAAGTCTTACGGAGTTGTATCAACAGTGTCGAATTGCTCATCAAAAGACCACACATGGAGACGGTGAGTGATAGCCCAAGACGTTTTCTTCTCTTGTTGTTTCATTCCAAGTGAAAATGCTCTTCCAACCTGAGCTCTTTTTGTCTCATAATAAAACTTGGGATAGAGTAAACGGAGGGAAAAATAAACGACTAATATTTCTTTGAAGCCCAGTTTCCCTGCCTTATCAGGTTAATTGATAAATGCGCCATCTTCCTGGGTGCGCTTAAAAACACCGGATACCAAGCGCTACTTCATAAGGCCGGATCAGAGTTCCAGTGGGGCCGTGTTAACCTCGACGCGAAGAAGCTCACTATCCAGAGGCAGGCAAGGGCTGATCTTGCGCAGCTGAACGAATTACACCAGCACCCCATGATGAGTGGCCAGCTCGAATCGGAATTTCTGAGACAGAAACGGCAAGCAGATGAGCTCGACATCCTTGATGCAGCTGTCGTGGAATTCGATATCCAGCGCAAGACCGTCGAAACTGAGATGCTCAACCAGTTGAATGTGCTGCTAGCTGCGACGGGCAGCTCAATCCCTGACTCTGGCGTGTCCAATGTCAACTGAGCCAAGTAATGTGGTATTGCTTGCTAATTGTCGGTTCAGCAATTGTGACGACGGCTGCTTCAGCATGTCGGAATCAAAATCCACAAACGACAGCATCGTTTGGCGGTGGTGGAATATTGTATTATCGAGTTTCGATATTTCGGCGTAAAAAGGAGTCTTCGGTCTTTGACTTGTACAATTCGTTCGCCCTCTAGCGTCTCTCTTTGAGAGATGGACAAGAAACTGGCAGCAAAATGGAGTACTGTCGATTCGATGGTCATCGAGAATAGAGCAGCTAGATGTAATTCGTTTTCAACGTGAAATTGGATCGGATATGACTTGGAAGGCGTGGTTGCTCTATTCAAATTCCGCTGATAGAGACGGACAACTACCCAGAGGCCGGAAAAGCCTGTCATTAAAGCTGACTTTTCACACTGGGTGTAATTAGCACTCAGTCGCAATAAATAATCGCCGCTTGCCTTGTTAACTTTCTTACAGCCACTTTGCATCGTCTTCATTGCTCCATTATCTCGGCTCTCTCGTCCATACTCCGCATCATGGCTTCCTCTTCATCTATCTCGCGTGGTTCGGCGCCAGTACCATTCGTCACCTTCAGCCCGCGCCTCCTCATCTCCGCCTCGACGTCGTTTCTCGTAAGCATGCCGCTCCTGGTGAAACCCTGGACGTCGTCGGCGAGCCGCCGCACCAGGCCCTCCAGGCTGCGCATCCCGACGACCAGGAACCCCAGCTCCTCGCGGTCCACGTCGAACACCTCCCACCAGGGGCACGCGGGCATCTTGGCGGCGATGTCGGGGTCGCGCGCGGCGCTGTAGATGGCGGCGACGGCCAGCGCGCCGGGCTGGTGCGTCAGGTAGAGCATCTGCGGGGAGAGGAGGGCCGTGTTCAGGTGCGCGACGACGCGGCGCGCGACCCGGGCGCGCGAGGAGGAGGTGGAGGAGGCGTCGCCGCCGCCGCCGCCGCCGCCGCAGAAGTCGAGCGCCTGCAGGTACGTCACGGCCAGGCCGTGCGGGAGGGCCACGTGCGTGTCGAAGCCGAGGGCGTACAGGATGCGGGCCTCGAGGCGCAGCATGCGCGCCTGGGCGGCAGCGTAGGCGCTCTCGGAGAGGTAGTAGCTCGACGGGTCCGGGTCTGGGTCCGACTCCGACGGCGCGGCGGGACGGGGGCGGAAGAGCGGCGACGCCGGCGAGAGCAGGTATGCGTACACGTTACAGACGTCTCGCGGCCGGCAGGGGTGCGCGCTCAGCTTGGCTGTGAGGAAGAGTGAGGCTGCGGAGACATCCTGGGGCATTTCATGAGGTCAGCCGCGGGGGGTGTTCGTCGTCGTCGTCGCCCGTCTTTTTTCTCGTCTCGGGGAGAGTCTATACGTACGCTGAACTCGCCGGCAAGGAGCGAGTCTTCGAGCCAGTAGCGCGCTAGCATGACGCTCGCCTGCGCGGTGACGGACTGCGGTAGCCGCAGCAGGAGACCGGCCGCCTGCGTGAGGCTCTGGGTCGCGTAGAATATCGCGTCTTGGAGGTCGGACGGGAGCGCGCCGAAGGAGGCGGTGCGCCGGCATAGCTGGTCCACTGTCGCGAGCGGGTTCGTCAGGTGCGCCATGGTAGGGGTTCGCGTAGGATTCTTGTGTTCTTTTTAGTCGTCGAGCTCGGGAGCAATTGTATGCAGCGGCTTGAATTATGAATGTCGCCCTTCACCGGCAAGCTTATGATTCCAATTCAATTCCACCAAGGTAGGTACCTGCAGTAACCAAGGTAGGCTGATAAGATATCCGGCGCTAGTTAGATTAGTCTAATGTACTACCCCGGCTACGGCAGTCTGGGTGGGGATAGGGTCCCCTATGACGTCGATACAAGGGTCATCTCATTTCTGCATCGAGCTCGGGAGGTTGCTCCTGGTATTGTATTGGGCCCAAGGCACTTTAGATAGTGAGCCTGGCTGTCTAATGTGTTACGGAAATAGGTCAGGACTTCCTTAACATATATCACTGTCCTACGAATCCGTGATGGACTGCTACAAGTAGGATATGTCTGCCAGCTGCCGCACGATTCACAGTGTCTCAATGCGGCTATGGGGAAGCCATGTACGCACTAAACACAGTGCTGCCGGATCTCGAGTTGCCAATCTCAAGGGTGCCGTCGGCGTTCTTTATGCTCGCCGGGATCATCTCCCCCGTCCTCTTCACTACGATTCTGAGCCCAGTAGCCGAAGGCTCAGGGAGTCTGTAAAATCGTCTTCCGAACAGGCTCAAGAACCCCTCGATGTTCTCTTGTGTGACGAGTTTTTCGTCGAGCACACCCCTTTCGGTTGCTTCCTCCAGGGCCAGGAGGACGAGCTGTGTCGCGTAGGGCTGCGTGAATACACCCGCCGGCACGGGCTTGCCCTGCTTATTGACTAGAGGATGAGGCGCGCTATCGCTTCCACTAGTAGCAAAGCCGGGTTAGGCCAAACAAGAAACATGGGCAGGAGATGAGATGAGCCGGCATTACTCACAAGAAGAACTTCGGGTCGCCGCTGCAGACAGCTTTCAGGAGAGCGTCTCGATCCGAGGCTTTCTTTGGGATGGGCTTGCAGAAAGCGTGGGGGTCTACCTCGCTTATGTCACCGGTCAAGTACAGATGATGCGCCGTTATGGTGCCTGGCAAGTCGTAAATATCAGTGTCTACCAACAGGAGTAGCTGCATAAAGCAGGCCGTGGGGTTACGGGTTAGAAGGTATGGATGTACGCTTAACTTACCCGCTACTGTCGAACTGCAAGATCGCACTGCATCTATGGCTGCTGCAGTAGAGCAGTGCTACATATGCATTGTCAGCGTAAAGTCAGGAAAGTGTTGCCGGGGGTCAATCCCCACCTCGAGCACAATACGAAGTTTCGGGAACGTCTCGTTCAGCCGCTTCAGAGTGGGCAGAAACAACTCCTCGAGCGAGATGTCATCCTGAGGGACGGTTCCCGGTACCTCTCCGTGCAGGTTCAGCACGATACTGTGTTGCTCCATGGCTGCGAATGTGGGTGCGTAGGCCTCCACGAAGTCGCCGGCGACGCCCGACTCCGAGTTTGTAGTGACACCTATTTTTTGATGTGAATACCACGAGCTTTCGCTGCGCGAGAGGAGAGGCGGGTTACTGCCTACCTTGCGGGTAAAGCTTAACCCCTGCAATGCCGGCATTGGCAGCTTGAGCGATCACTTCAGGGGTAACGGATGGATGAAGCTGGTTAATTTCCGGTCAGCTACGTCCTTCAATGTCTCCCACGAGGTTCCTTACGTAGAGGGACATCAGATAATTGACTTGCGGCTCGATGGCTTGTAGGCGAGACTTGTATTCCAGCGCAGCAGCTACACTTGTGACGGGCGGTTGCAGGTTTGGCTATCAATCTATTAGTCTACGGATCAAGCAAATCTAAGCGCTTGGGGCTGGAAGTACCATGACAAACACAGTGTCTACGCCTCCTCTCCTGATATAAGGGACCACCAGATTCATGACCTGCCACAAGTCAGTGTCTTCTAGCTAATCAGAGAGCTGAAGGTACGGACTTCGTCCTGTCGCAAATGGACATGCATGTCTGCCGTTGGTGGCAGTTCAAGCCGGTGCACATCCTTGAGCCTCATTTTGAGTATACAGACACAATATCAGGTTTCAAGGTGGATGGACGGGTGCCGCGTGGTTTATGGAGCCGGGTTTCTTTGTTGTCTAAGTGATGCTCTAGGTCTAGATTCCCAATACCTACCCCACTGCAAGAAACTTGATGAGGGGCATGCTTGTAAAGGTTTGCGGTTTAGCACGTGATCCCCGTGTGAGCTCAGCAAACCTACCTGGCACTCACACACTTCTAGCAACTGTGTACCTAAGGCAAGAACACAAAACCGTCAATGTATCCCGTTGCTCCTACGTCAATAGAGTGGCAATAAACATAGCGTTAACATTGCCATAACTACCGAATCAAATAGATCTTGGCTAATAACGGAAATAAGTCTGAATCCCCTTGGGTATTCGGCGACTTTTGCGTTACATACGAGATGCGGGCGAATCGCCATGTCCGGAAGCAACGAAATGTATCCGAAAGGCTCGCATACCTATAGATGCTGACGCCAGATAGTTAGATTATAGAATCACGGCCAGCATATTTTCTTATTTGCTACCCAGGCAGTATATATATATATTATAGGCTTGCCTACACACTTGGAAAATACTGGTCGCGGCTCAGCCAACCATCACCAATATCCCTCGTAGAATAACTATATAATTAGTTCGTAATGGCTTCATTCATCAAGGGATTTTGTACTGAGAAACCGACTTTTTTTGAGAAGGACATCCCGGACCTGCAAGGCAAGGTATGCATGTTGGCCCGCCACACATCAACACAAACCCGACTTATAACTGCACCAGGTTTTTATAGTTACAGGCGGCACCAGCGGCATCGGTCTAGAGCTTGCAAAGATCCTCTACCATGCTGATGTATTGAAAATCTACCTCTTTAGCCGATCGGAAGAGGCGGGAGAAACAGCAAAACTCAGTATCGTCTCCTCGCTACCGCCTCCTGGAGTGAACTCGCGTGCGATTCCTAGTAGCAATGCTATCCGATTCATCCATCTCGATCTATCCGGTCTGACAATCGTAAAAGAGGCGGCACGGGAATTCCTCGAGACGGAGACACGGCTGGACGTCATCTGGCACAATGCAGCTATCATGCTGGCACCAGAAGGGAGTAAGAGCAAGCAGGTCATGAATTGACATTCGCCACAAATGTTCCCGGGCCGTTCCTCCTCCAGCACTTCTTGACGCCGATCCTGGTCCAGACAGCAAAACAGCCTGACGGGTCGTCGAAGGACTCGGTGCGATCTTGCTGGGCGTCAAGCGGCGACTCCGTGGCGGGGGGGGGGGGGGGGGGGGGGGGGGGGGGGGGGGGGGGGGGGGGGGGGGGGGGGGGGGGGGGGGGGGGGGGGGGGGGGGGGGGGGGGGGGG